>JAPYZI010005276.1:0-13642 GCA_030523105.1 Ophioninae sp. A BG-2022a | reverse complement strand
AATTCGGAGTTACTGTCGGGAGACAGAAAAGAATCTATTCGATGATCGTTGATGGGAGGCTGCTAGGAGAACTGCTCTCCGAAAAATTTGACTCTAACTGATAGGATTTTTGACAGTGCACATAGGGGTATTTGAGCAATAAAACCGGTCAAAAGTCGGAATTGCCAAGTTAAACAAAGGACCTATTGGACCTATTGTTCTTCTAGCCAGGTAACCGACCCATACAATAACAGCCATAATTCCTCCCACCGCATTCCATCGCACTTTGTATATCAGTCGAAACCTAGACGTCATTAGAATCACTTGTGTATGTTCTCGGCATTTTCGATTTCACGAAATATTAACTTTAGTACTGTGTTTTGGTGTGTTGAAGTGTAGTGAAAAAACGTTTTTAATATGGAAGAACAAGGTATGTACTCTATTTTAAACATTTACTTGATTAATTAACTAATTTATTTTATTGTTTAATAGTAATCTAATGATGGGCATAATTTTGGTATATAAATTTACGTGAATTTATCATACATCACTGTTTTTGTATAAGTGTCGGACCTTGTCGGCCTACAACTTCAATACAGTAATAATAATAATGTTTTTGGCAAACAAAAGGTGTTGTTAAATTGTCCGCCTACGTCCGCCATTTTGTTTTACCGGGCTTTAAAGTAAACGTGTAAATTTTATTTTTTTTATATGTTAATAATGTTCCTGTGTGTTTTTACAGATACGCCTATGGGTTCTTCGAGAACTGTCAAGCAGTTTACTAGAAGAGAATTGTTTAACATCTTGAACGAATTTAAAGGAAAGAAAATGGAAGAAAAGTTTTCATTATTCAATGAGAGACTTTTAAATTTAGTTAATTGTCCAGATAGTGAAAAAAGTAACTTTGTCCGTATATTGAGGTGTTTCAAGAGCGATTTTAAAAAGAAATGGATGGATGCTAGCTACAAAGAAGAACGATTTGTAAAAACAAATCAAGAATGGCTCGCTACATGTATTGAGTTACCTCAATGGCCTGAAAAGTCTACGAACAAAAAGGGGAGACCGACTAAATCATTTGAAAATCTGAGTGAACGCAGCAAAAGACGCAAGACAAAGGATTTAAGGGCACAGGTATCTGTTGAGGAACTAACGTACGCAGCTGGTATGAGTCAGCGTACTTCGGGGCATAGTGACGCTTCAAAAATTATTAAATCTATTATGTCCTCTCCAACAAGAGCTAAAAAAATACGCAAAGCTGTTACAAGCGCCAGTAAGCAAACAACTTTAAAAAAATATACACCTGAAGAAGCACTAGCCATCTTTGTTGAAGGTGACTTTACGAAAAGACAGTGGGATATAATACACAAATCGAATAAGAGCATTTACCCTTGCTATTCACTTATAAAAAAGGCCAAAACGACGTGTTATCCTCAAAAAGAATCTCTACATGTGACTGAGATAAGCGCTGAGATTCGTCTTCAAGCCTTACTTGACCATACTGGATTGCGTCTGTATAAATACTTAGCAGAAGTTATAGAAACATGTTCTGAAGAGGAAAAGCAAAATCTACTTATGTTTTATAAATGGGGATGTGATGGGTCCCAACAAACCCAATTTAAACAAAAGTTTCAAGATAGTATGGACAGTAATGATGCAAACATCTTTCAGAGCTCACTTGTACCCCTAAGATTGGTTGTTTTTACCAATGGAAAACAGACAAAAGTTATCTGGCAAAACCCAGTTCCATCTTCAACAAGATTTTGCAGACCAATTCGGATTCGGTTCATAAGCGAAACCAAAGATATAACAAAAGAAGAAATCGCGTATGTTGAAAATCAAGCTGCTCAGCTTCAGCCAACAGAAGTGAACGGAGTTAAAATAAAACACGAGATCATGCTTACTATGATTGACGCTAAAGTGTGCAATGCTGCAACTGATACTACATCGACCATGAAATGCTATATTTGCGGCCAAACATCAAAAGAATTTAACAAATTAATTAAAAAAGATGTCAATGTAGATAATCTGAAATTTGGTCTCTCCATACTGCACGCCAGGATACGTTTTTTCGAATCTTTGTTACATTTGGCTTACAAAATTCCTTTAAAAAAGTGGCAGGCCAGATCGGCTGAAGAGAAAAGAATTGTTAAAGAAAGGAAAGAAACAATTCAAAAAGACTTCAAGGAACAAATGGGGCTTTTAGTAGATTTTCCGAAAGCAGGGTTTGGGAATACAAATGATGGAAATACCTCAAGGCGATTTTTTGCCGACCCGGAAACCTCATCTAGAATCACAGGTGTGGATCTCGTACTAATAAATAAATTAAAAGTGATATTAGAAGTCATTTCGAGTGGATGTAGCGTGGACGTCGACAAATTTGAAAAGTATGCAAATGAAACGGCAACACTTTACACAAATATGTATGGTTGGCACCCAATGTCACCAACCATGCACAAGATTTTAATGCATGGAGCTGCTTGTATATCACATGCAATTTTACCGATTGGACAGCTGTCGGAGGAAGCAGCTGAAGCTCGCAACAAGCACTTCCGGCAATATCGACAGAATTTCGCTCGGAAATTCTCCCGAGTCGATTGTAATAAAGATATTATTAACAGATTGCTACTTAGTTCTGACCCGTACTTAAGCTGCAGTAGACCATGGTATCACAAACATTCTAAGCCGTTTTCTCAAGAGGCACTCAATTTAATGAGAGCAAGTACTCCAACCATGCTTAATGAAGAAGATAGTGACAAAGATACTGAGTGTGAAGAAAATAAAAACGAAAATGACGAAGATGATGAGTATGAAGACATCGAAAGTGACTGATAATGTAAATCTAATTGAAATATACCCATATTATGATGATTTATCATATTATGATGATTTATTGTATTTTATTCCAAATTATACCAAAAAGACCTATCAAATATTTTTGACCAGTTTTATCACCCAAATACCCCTATGTGCAGTGGCAGGGGAAGGTGGGGGATGAAGTCATTGGAAAATGGTTTTTTGTGATGCGTTATTTTTTGGATTACTGGGAAATGTATAAAAGGGGAATTGGAGTATGTTATTGGTCGATTAGGGGAGGAAAGATATCTTTTGGGACTATGATTGGCTGCAGACTATCAGTCTCAAAGCCATCGCCCTAGTTTCTTGAAGTTGGTCCGCGACCCGTTATCTCGAGCGTTGGAAAAACATGGGGAGGAAAAAGGGGCCTTGGGTGCGTCGCCGCGCATCCCCTAGGATAACTTTGTTGACCTGGGCCTGAGCGAGCACATGTGAATTATCAACTGATTCAACTTGGAGCTCGAAGGATTTTCTTTCGGAATGTATATTTTAGGGATTGAGGATTTTGATATTTCGTTCTTGAATTGTCCACAACGACGAACGTGGATCGTTGGAGTTGTTGGACGCCGACGTCCTCTCTCAGGCCCTCGCGGTGGGAACGTAGTCAGCATGGCCTAAAACTTATCTGCCGTTGGAATCTCAAGTACCGCCTTTTACGAGGGCCCTATCTTTTCCGTAGTTTCCCTTCGAGTTTATAGTTTCCGGCGCGCCTAGCTGTCGCCATTGCGACCTAAAGGATCCAGGAAATGCGTCTGGCCCGACTCGACGCTTTCCCCACGCCGAGCCGTCCAACTCGAAGGAAACGACCGTTTCCCGAAAAGCAATATCCACATTCTTGAAGGGGAATAGAAAAATGCTAAGGGCCCGATCGGAAAAACCACGGCGGTCAGTACGAAGCAAGGGCGAGAATAAGAAGGACGACTCCGCGCGACTTCTCTCGAAATTTCTCAAAGTATTCAAAAACACACGAGCACTGACGGTACGCTGCGAATAGTAGAGTAGGAGCGCGCCCAACCTATCGACCTCGATAAATACGGATTTTGTATTTCATTTATCGGTATTAATAAATCGGGCATTACCTCGATTAAAATCTTTAATCACCTCGTGTTCGTTATTCGACTAACTATCCTAGTTAGTCTGGCGATCCTATCAGCAGAGCCCCACTGTTCCCGCAGAACAAATTGGCGATCCTGCCAGGATATCGTTAAGCGACTGCTCTCCGCAGGAGTCACACTGACTATATCGATCGTCTAAACTGGGAGCCTTCTGCACCGAGTCAGTGTGAGTAAAAATCAGACAGTGACGCGTGCTTACTGACGCCCTTCGGGAATATTAATTATTTGAATTTCGTCTTCCGCATCGAGATATCCAAGAATTAACGGACCCGAGAACATTTCAAGCGCGCGAGTGATTCAGTGCTATCGTGAATAGTGACGTCACGCCGCCCGAAAAACCGTACCGTAGAACTTGCGAAAGCCTCAACCGAAGAGCGTAGAGCAGCAAGGTATCAGAATCATCGGACCCGCCGCAATCGACTGGTCAGAGAAGATTCCAGGATTCGACGTCGTCCAGGCGCTAAATTGAAGAGAGTACGCGGAATGATTACCTACATCACCTCCCTACTTCTTCTGTTCTGCCAAACGTAAGTCAGTTATATCTCTGTATATTTCCTACTTGCCGAGGGTCTAGAACACAAGCGCAAGAAAGGAAAAGATAACCGAACGGAACCGGAAAATCCTATAAATAGAACGAATAAAATTGGAAAATTAGCCAACTACTTAACGACAAACAAGTATCGAATAAATAATCAAAATGAACCCTGAAAACGTGAGGAAACATGTCGAACGATACGCTAAGTTGGGGATAGAGATTCGAAATTTAGACGCGATATTGCTAGGGGAACATTCGCCCATTGAGAGGCGAATTCTCGAAGAGACAGTTAAGGGACTGTTAATAGAACGGTCCACGATTCGCACAATGTTAGAAGGATTGCCTTGCGCACGAGACATCCTTAACGAATTAGACGTTGATCCGGACGACATCAGCGACGACGTAGCTATCGACGTTCGTCAACATAGAGCTCGTGAGCGAGAACAACAGCGGCAGGCAGACGAAGCCGCCCGAGCGCGTCAGCTCGAGCAAGATAGGACAATAGCTCAACGTCTAGCCGAAGAAGAAGAAAGGAATTCCACGATTGCGAGGCAGCAAGCAAACCAGCAGCCTCCCCCGCGGCAGCCGGGGTCGGAGGCCATGGCTATTGAGGAAGGCCCTTTACCGACCGGGCCACCGGCAACCGACACAGCCGTCCCGGGTGTCGCTAGTACAACCCAAGTACCTAACCAACCCCCACCCTCGTACATCCAGTCACACTTCGCGGCCTACAGCGGACTAACCCCCGAGGAAATAATTTCAAGAGTCGAATTGGGTAAGATCCAAGCAACGACGACCTTCACGCATGCCCAGGAGCAACTCTCCACCTACCGGGAGATAGCGGCTAACGCTACAGCCGAAACTCGAGCCGGAGAGAGGCGACTTCAAGAACTCGAGGGGGAACGCGAACGTTTGGCGGCCGTTGCCGAAGCAGCGGCCCAAGAGAATGAACGCCTCGCCACCCAGCTCCGTGCCCTCGAGGAGAGGGATGCCGAGGCAGATACGCTCCGAAAAAAACTTCAGGCAGCTGAAGAGAGACAGCGGGGAATGCTAGAGGAAATGCACCGCCTGAGAAACTACCGCGAGGCCCATCAAGGAGCTGGGCCATCCACGTCATTCCGAGCCCGGACTCCCGAAGAAATACGAAATTGGGAACTCGAGGCATCCCTACCCGACACACCCTAGATGGAGTATAAGCAAGCGATTAGGCGGTCAATAAAAGAAGCTCAGAGGGAGGAAAGACTCCGTAAGGAGATCCAACAACTCGATCTGATCTCGAGAGAATCTGCCCGGGAGATCGAGGAACAACGAATTCTGCTCGAGGAAGCCCAGCGAAACCGGCGGAATAAAATAGCCCTGAAACCCATGAAGGAGATACTGAAAGAAGAAAAAATCTCCATCCCGAACCCGCTTGCAACTCGGCTCGAGGCCACCCACCGGAAATGGGAGCAAGCGAGAGACACAATAACTCTGTCTAGCCAGGAACCGAAACAACCCGATGTAATGGATCCGCGGTTAGAGCAACTCCGGATCAACCGAGCTAATCAATGGACGGAAGGACACCATCGATTAAAAACGAATATGGGAATCGCCAACGACGCTCGAGGCGGACGGAGATCAGGAGGCCCAGATGGGCCTGGCTATCCCTTCGGCGGGCCACCAAGCCCGCCCGATGGCCCCTATTATCCACCATCGCGAGGAAGCGAACCCGAACAACCCACGGGAGGCGGAATGAAGGCAACCGAGTGTCTTCTGCTGGTACACAAACTGGAAAGGTCCACCCCGATACTAGACTGGATTAAGCATTTCAAATTCCCATGCCGCTTCGTAGGGGGCACCCAAAAGGCGGCATTCATCTCAATGGTTTTCGTTCAAAAAATATCGAATGAAATCACAAGATTCGCGACTGGCATCATCGAGACCGAGGCTGGGCTCGTTGAATTTGTCACCACGCATCTTGGTTACCTACCCGGTTTTCAAATATGCATGGACAAACTGCGCCAGGTAAAACAAACAGGAACTATTCTGGACTACATAGCGAATTTCAACCTCACACTGCAGGCTGTCAAGGAGGCCGATCAGAGGGATCAAGCCAAGGGTTCCCTGGACCATATGCCCTTGGTGTACGACCAAGCAATTTCTATGGTCATCCACGGATGCCGACGGGATGTATTCGACAGCCTAAAGGTTTATATTAATACCTACTCGAGTCTAGCGGCCGCGCAGCAAGCTGCCCAAGAAATCGACGAAGCCAACATCGCCTACCAACAAGCCAACGCAGAAAGAATGAAACTGCCAGGCTATCCAACCCAACAGCAACTAAGATACCATCAGCTTCCGCCAAAACAGTATTTGCAGGCTGCACCGAAGGGTACTAGGCAGTCGCCGATCACCGTAAATGCAGCCATAGCCAGTGCAGATTCGATCTGTTACAACTGTGGTGGCAAAGGACACTTTGTACGAGATTGCGTAAAGCCTAGAGGGAACTTACTACCACGGCCCACCCGGGGACAACCAAGCTTCCAAAAGGGAAATTTTCACCAAGACAGACCACAAGCCAAACCACCTCAGATTTACAACATAATCGATCAAGAAGCAACAGGAAACTTAGTGACGGATGCCAACGAGGACAACGACGGAAATCAAGAAGAGGCATACCAAGAGTATCCAACGTCGGGGTCGGACGTCTGGAACGAGTCAGAATCCGCCCAGGAGGATTCACCCGAGATGTCGAACTACTAGTGGACACAGGTAGCTCGCTCAACCTGATAAAAAAAGGGTGTATACTTCAAGGTTTCCCGGTGGAAGAAGCGAAAAGAAGTTTCGTCATGGGAACCAGTCGGTTCGAAGCCAACGAGAAGGTCAGGTTGAGATATCTGGGGGAAACCAGCATATTCTACGTGCTACCTGACGATTCTATTATACCTGAAGATGGCTTTATGGGCTTACCGTTTATGAAACAGAGGGATTACAATTTGTCAAATAAACATCTCGTATTAAAACACACATGCGCTAATCACCGACGGAATCACCGTACCGCCCCACACGGCCGTGATGATAACATTCGCCGTCGACAGCCCGGAACGCGATTGTTTAATTACCACGGGCGCCTACGACAAAACCACCGAAAATGGAGAGGTGGTTTTGTCGGAACGGCGTACGTTAACAGAACGTACGCCGTTTCAAATGGACAAATTCTAAACGGCGTACGTTAACAGAATCGAAAACGGCTATACGGAGGTAATGTTCGAGAACCCAACAAATAAGGCCATAAACTTCGACGAGGATCGGATCCGAGTTACCGACGTAAAGATGGAAGGGGGGGACACGGATAATACCTGCCTTACCCCGGAGCAAAAACACAAATTCTTGCTCGAAACCTCGAAACTCGATCACCTCGAACTAGAACAAAGGGAGATAATCACCGGCATTATCCTGGAGTATCAAGACATCTTTACATCTCCTGGTCAAGACCTACCAGCCGCACCGCATGTGAAGCACAAGATTATACCAATCAATGACACGCCAATCAACATCGGCAATTTCAAGACAGCCCATGCCCACCGCGGAGAAATAAAAACCCAGGTAGCTGATATGCTAAAAAAGGGTATCATCAGAGAATCCGAGTCACCATTCAACTCACCTGTTTGGGTCGTCCCCAAGAAACCTGGACCCGACGGAGAAAAGAAGTGGCACATCGTCATCGATTTCCGGAAATTAAACAAAAATACGGTACTGGACGCCTATCCCATGCCTCGCATCGAGAACATCTTCGACTCACTCGGCAATGCTAAATTCTTCAGCGCCTTCGATTTAAAAGCCGGATTTCATCAAATAATGATGGACGAGGATTCAAGGAAGTATACAGGATTTTCAACGTCGGAAGGGCACTTTGAATATGAACGAATGCCATTCGGCTTGAAAAATGCTCCAGCCACGTTCCAGAGGATGATGGATCAGTGCCTAGTCGGACTGAATCACAAAATCTGCTGGGTCTACATGGACGACATCGTTATCTTCGGGGAAACTATCGAAGAACACAACCAGAACCTGATTACCGTCTTCGAGAGGTTACGAAAATGTGGACTGACTTTGGAACCGCAAAAGTGTAAATATCTCTTACCGGAAGTCGAATACCTAGGACACATCATCACAGCAGACGGTGTGCAACCGAACCCTGCAAAAATCGAAGCCGTCAGAGATTTCCCAGTACCAACCAACCCAAAAGAGGTCAAGTCATTTTTAGGACTCGCAGGTTATTATCGGCGCTTTATAAAGAACTTTTCGCACATCGCCCGACCCATGGTCGACCTCACGAAAAAGGACGCCCGATTCGACTGGACGGAGAAATGCCAGAAAGCATTCGACGAATTGAAATCGTGCCTGATCACATCGCCCACGCTCCAATGCCCAGATTTCACGAAGATGTTTACGCTCACAACCGACGCCTCAGATCAGGGATTAGGAGCGGTCCTCTCTCAAGAAGGACACCCAGTGTATTACATCTCTCGTGCCCTCAACGCCGCGGAGAAGAATTAAGGAACCTCCGAGAAGGAGATGCTGGTGATCGTCTGGTCGGTACAACGATTACGCCAATATCTCCTAGGATACAAGTTCCTGATGCAGACCGACCACCGAGCCCTCGTCTGGATGGCCGACATCAAGGACCCGTCCTCGCGAATCCTCAGATGGAGGCTCCGCTTGGAGGAATTCGACTTCGACATCCAGTACAAAAAAGGCTGCGAGAACCAAGCAGGCGACGCACTGTCACGGATACCCCGCGAACCGAAGATCAACGGAGTATCAACCCCAAAGGGAGAACGAGGGCCAGCCATACGTAGAATCCTTCGATGTGTCGGAACACTGAAAAGACCTGAGCCAGAACCAAAAAGCTGGGTACGAGGCCCGCGAGTCGAACTCGACGACCTTGATGACATCGTGCAGAGGGTTAACAATTTAGCCTTGCATCAAGGAAGGCTTAACGAGCTGACCATCAGACCAAACTACCCCAAGGACAGATCCCGATGGATCATATTCACCAAGCAAGAACCAGAACCACCAACGCGGGATAAAGGTATGAACAAGGAAAAGAAACGGAGACACGGAACGCCCTTCCACCATCAGGAAGACACCTGGAAACAAAGATTGTACCAGTTGATTCAAGGTCACATCCAACGGGGGAAGAAACACCTCAAAATCCTTGCCTCACCTGAAGAATTTTCAATGACACAACTTGACGATATCGAGAGAGAAGTCCGAGAACTCGCCGCCGAATTTACCGACACGGACTTCCAGCTTTGTCGATCGGGGATCCCAGAGCCAGAGCCGGCAGAATACGATAAACGGATACGAGAAGTACACAACGATCAGGTAGGACATCTCGGAATGACGAAAACCCTCGAAAAATTACGACGCAGGAGCTACTGGACCAACATGGAAGAGTCGGTGCGCGAATTTATAGCCAACTGTCCCATCTGCCAAAAATACAAGACCGACAGGAACCCACCAGTCCCTTCAGCTGTCTTAATGGATACAGCCAGGGAACCGAACGAGAAAACAGCCATCGACATTGTGGGACCATTAACAACGACAAGGAGAGGAAATGAGTATATTCTCTCCATCCAGTGTACGCTGACGAAGTTCGTAAGACTTATCCCTGTCCCAAACAAGAAGGCATCGACAGTTCTTACAGCCCTCTTTAACGAATGGATCTGCATCTTCGGGGCACCAAAGCTTGTCCTTAGTGACAACGGAAAGGAGTTCAACAACAAGCTGATGATGTATTTCCACGAAGTCATGGGGATCAAGGGAATACAAACGACGGTTTATCACCCGCAAGGAAATGGATCGATTGAAAGAATGCACGGAGTCTTGAAGGATTTGATCCGAACGATGTGCACGAACAACATCACAACTTGGGATACGAAGATGAACGCTATCGCCTTCACGTACAACGACAGCTTCCACACCTCGATCCAAGACACCCCGTTCAACGTCATGTTTATACACTCGTCCAACTATCCGAGCGCTATTGAGCAGCTGGATACATCAACGCTCCAACAAAGGTTTGACGAACTAAACCAGAGGCATTGGAACCAACTATACCAAGCCAGACACAATCTGATGGTAGCGCGCGAGAAACATCAGAGATATGTCAACAGTGCTATACGTAACCCGATACCGCTGTACAAAGAAAAGGACTGGATCCTTGTCCGAAATAAGGCCCCTTCACATGGGTTACCGAACAAATGGCTCGGCCCTTACCAGGTGATAAGCGTGAATCACGAAAAAAACCATGTGGTTTATCGTTTCCCCACCAAACTGGGACCACGAGTTCGCATGGCCCATACGGGGAACACAAAACCCTTCCGAAGGCATTTCCAGGACGACGAACCAACTCCAGAAAGACCACGGCTACTAAAAAGAATTGACCTATCCGGGAAGGAACCCCGAGTCGTTCACGGATAGACCATATAAAATCTGACTTAACACCTTTCACGGCTATATTTCTAAATGGACTACAAATGGGGAAACGGATCTCCTACCACTGCACTCGAGCCTAATTCAGGAAGAGCTGGGCGAAGTACACCTCTACTCCGAGACCTGGCGACTTATATATGCCGTCGACCTCACGCAGATGTACTCAGCGTTCGAAGCCCTTTCCAGCCGCATCGCACAAACCGACAGCTTGGTCACGGGAGCCCATACGGCTTCGGGAGCCCCCGAGGTTGAGTACTTGTCGCCAGCTACCGAAGCCCTGTATGCAGTGACGCTTCAAGGATACTACACCTTAAGGAGAGACATCGAAATTCTCGACACCCTATTCCACCACCTGCTCCCATTATCACGGAAAGAGAGAGGAATTCTTAACGTAGTTGGAACGATCCACAAATTCTTGTGGGGAACCCCCGACAACGCGGATCTTCAGACCATAAACACCAACATAGATAACCTAATCAACGGCACCAATGAAATCAACAAGATCGTCAAAGAACAAACGTATATAATGGAGAAAACGATCGCTTCCATCTCCGAGAACGAGCACGGACTCGAGCGACGACTCGGACAAATTGAGTACGCTGTCAACAACGTACGCGCGGCTGTCAACAGTATCACAAAGGAGATGTACTTTAACGAAATAATACATCGCCTAGACATAGAAATCCGAGAACTAGACTACGTTCTCCGAACGGTGATGACAGCTCTCGAGATGGGAAAACACGGCATCGTTCAGCCGACTTTGCTAACTCCCGAGAATCTTGCGAGAGGCACGAAGAAATTTGTGGACGTGCGAGGACGACACCCTCTCCCAGGCCTGGAGAATGATTACCAAACGATGATCGATGTATCGGAGCTTTCCATCATGTCTCGCAACCAACAGCTGATTTACATCATCAAGATTCCATTCGTCGACGAGAAACCCTGGAAAATAGTGCTGAACACGCCGGTCCCTACGGCCGTCAACAACACCTACGTAACTTTCAACCCCACGTTCGCCGAACGAATCTCACGAACAATCGGTACTAAAACGATGGTCCGACGGTTCGACGGAGAGACTATGAGGACGGCATCGAAAATCAACGTCGCCCCCTACGAAGGGATTGGACACGAGGCGGATTCTTACGCGCTTTGCGAATCAGAAGTCGCCTTCAGCGTGACGGGGGACACGGAAGATTGCCACCTCACCGCATTTCGCTTAAAGGAACTCGGAGTGATAAACACCAAGACCGCGCAGATCGTTATACCACCGAAACCAGGGAAGGACTTTCCGATCACAATCCATTGTGCCATGGAAACTGAGACTTACAGCATTTCGAGACCATCTCTCTTACGAACCAACGACAGATGCGAAATATTGACAACCTATTCACGGTTCGTCCTGCTCACGTCCTTAGAAGAATCGATCAGCACGGAGGTCACCTTCAACGTTTCTAGCCTCAACCTTACCTTCCCCGAGGGACTGCCCATCCCAACCTTCAGCCGACAGATCAAACTAGACTCGCTCGACAAATACAGCACCAGTCTCAAGGAGTTGCGGGGGGTCCTCGACGGTCATCAGGTCAAGCTGTTAGTCAATGACTCTTGGGCCAATATACAGGGGATAGTACTCCCATCTCTGCAAGGAATAGCCTCCCTGTTCCTCGTTGGAGGATTTGTGACCGCGATGTGGAAATGCGGTGCAATAACATGGTTGTTCCGAGTTTGTTGTAGGAAAACCACCATGCAGCAGGTCAAGGCCGAGAGACGATTAGCCAAGCTTCAAAGGGCTAACCAGAAGATGCTCTTAGGCAGTTTGAAATCGAGGACCGAGGACGTACCTCAATCTACTGGTGGGAGTGTCCACAACGACGAACGTGGTTCGTTGGAGTTGTTGGACGCCGACGTCTCTCTCAGGCCCTCGCGGTGGGAACGTAGTCAGCATGGCCTAAAACTTATCTGCCGTTGGAATCTCAAGTATCGCCTTTTACGAGGGCCCTATCTTTTCCGTAGTTTCCCTTCGAGTTTATAGTTTCCGGCGCGCCTAGCTGTCGCCATCGCGACCTAAAGGGTCCAGGAAATGCGTCTGGCCCGACTCGACGCTTTCCCCACGCCGAGCCGTCCAACTCGAAGGAAACGACCGTTCCCCGAAAAACAATATCCACATTCTTGGAGGGGAATAGGAAAATGCTAAGGGCCCGATCGGAAAAACCACGGGGTCAGTACGAAGCAAGGGCGAGAATAAGAAGGACGACTCCGCGCGACTTCTCTCGAAATTTCTCAAAGTATTCAAAAACACGCGAGCACTGACGGTATGCTGCGAACAGTAGAGTAGGAGCGTGCCCAACCTATCGACCTCGATAAATACGGATTTTGTATTTCATTTATCGGTATTAATAAATCGGGCATTACCTCGATTAAAATCATTACTCACCTCGTGTTCGTTATTCGACTAACTATCCTAGTTAGTCTGGCAATCCTATCAGCAGAGCCCCACTGTTCCCGCAGAACAGAATGATTATGGATTCAAGGATTTGTCTTATCTTTAAGCGTTTCCGGTGGGTCTCTTAGCGCATTTTCGACTCCTTATAATCCGAGAGGATTCCTTGTATATTTTTGGTCTTAGGGAGACTCGATAGTGTAATTCGTTCGGAATGCTAGAACTGTTCGAGTTTCCCATTTT
>JAPYZI010005275.1:0-10790 GCA_030523105.1 Ophioninae sp. A BG-2022a | reverse complement strand
AAACACATATATACTTATTATCATCACATATATATTACCATTATTATTGAAATTACTGAATTTTTTAAAATTTCCATTCGAATTGTAAAAATAAAAAAATTGTTTTTACGTATAATTCGAATAGAATAATTTTTTTTTTCGTTGTATATATATATATATAGTAATATATTATTATTAATATTTATGTACTCGATTTTTTACGCCATAATGAAATTAAGTAAATATTTTTCGACATACCGGAAGTAAAGCTCGGCAGAACTAGACCTAGTAATATTAGCACTCGCGGTAAGATTTTTGCCCGCGGTGGTCGCGTCGAAACAAGCGTCCCCCCATTCCTGCGAGCACGTCGTCCAAGGCAGTGGTGAACGAAAGCTCGATATTAGATAATAGAGGGTGAGTGCCATCAGAGCGCAGTAATAAGTAACCACGGAAAATACGGAAACGGTCACACCGTATCCGATACCTGCGAACAATATTTTGTTAATAATTTTTAATATTTTGCGATATAATATTGTGTCAAGATTAATAATAATAATAAATAATATAATATATTAATAGTTAATTTTATTAATTTATTTTTTTTATTTTGTATTATTTCAATTTTATTAATTTATTAATAGTCAATTAATATTAATATTAATAAATAATAGAATTATTTAAAAAATACAATGATATAAGAATTATATATGACATTTTAATATATAATATTCAATAGTCTTAAGGGAAGAAATAAAAAAAGTTCACCCTTAAATGCCGGTGAAACCGACCAAATCTTGATGCACGATCGACTCGTGAATTGTCCAAGTACCATTTCCATGTAGTAAAAAGGTTTTCCAATGACGAATAATACAACGAGATAAGGTATGAGAAAAGCTCCCCCGCCGTTTTCGTACGCGGTATTTGGAAATCGCCAAACGTTACCAAGACCAACGGAAAACGCGATGCAAGACATCAAAAATTGAAGATCGCTTCCCCACTGATCGCGTACCGGAGCGTCCTCAATGTTTCTCGCGGCAATCTCGTTCGTCTGACAATTAACGTTGCAAGTGATTCATTAGTCAGACCGACTTATCCTTGTTTGCGGGTTAATACTATTTATATTTTTATTTTTTTTTAATTGTATTTGAAATTTTTTATAACTATAGTTTGGGAATTTGTAAGTATATTTTGATAATTTGTTATTTGTAATTGCATTGGATTATTGGTATGTAATTTATAATTTTGTGATTCGTTATTATATTTTTTTATATATTGTAATTTTTATAATTATAGTATTTTTATAATTTTGTTGTCTTCTCACTTGCAAGTTCCATGGAATTTTATAGTTTGTAATTTGTAAGTAAATTAATATTTTATGATTTGTTATTATATATATTTTTAATTATCATATTTGCAATTGCATTTTTATAATTATATATTTTTATCATTATAGTTTTCGTAATTGTAATTTTTTATAATCAGAATATTTTCTAATATAATTTTTTAATTTTCTTTTTTTACCTCCGCAGGATCATGCTCGTTTTCCCCTGACTTGTTCGACATCGAAATCGCGAATACTCCGGGGACTCCATCGATATTCGAATTTTTCGATTTCTGTGACAAAACGGGAACACAATTTTATTTGCTTTTTTTCCTTTACAACCTGGACGTTCAACCCCGATCGTATTAATTTTCCATTTGCTTCAAATAAATAATAGCGTTTGCCAGTAGATTCACAAAAATAATTCAAGATTTATTTAAACGACGAATTAATTAGGGATCATCGCGAAACTCAACGTAGTACAGTTTTTTGGCTAATTATTGATAATAATAATAATAATAATAATAATGATAAAATTATTCGAATTTTATAATAATTAAATTACAAAATTGCGGAATTTTCAAATTCGTCGAATTCGAAATTTGACGTATTAGAAAAAAATTGAACAATTGAAATTTCTGAGTATTAATTTATTGTTAAATTATTTTTTGTAAAATAAAAAACGTAGGATCCCATTTTAAAGTAAATTATTGGTCCAGCTATTCGAGTCCAAAAAATGATATGCGAACCTCGCGAGCGATTTTATTACCCATCCTTCATAGTATTAAGGCGGAACGATGAAATTGCTCGTTTTCACATGAAATGGAAAAATCGTCAAACTTCTGGTTTTGCTGTAATATAAAAATAAATAAAAAAATAAAAAATAACAAAAAGTAATAAAAAACCAAAATTAAAAAATCACGATTAGTCAAACGCGATAGTCCCGGGATTTGACGTGTATACGATTGGAGCTCGCTCGAACGACTGAGAACATAATCACGGAATATACATTCGCTTATTGGCGAGAAATGTACGCGGTGCAATTGCGGCGCACTCGCGCTCAGGAACAACGTAAGCGTCCATCAACGCATTTCCTCTTCAACGATTCCAATCACTCGTAAGATCGGAAAAAAAAACAAAAAAAAATTTCTTCAATTCTAAAAGTGATTCAAATTGCAAAATCGGACGAATAATGTTTTTTTTTTTTCTTCAATTTTAAGAATGATTCAAGTCGAAAAATATTAATTTTTACGATTTTACGAACGATAAAAATAAATAAATGAAAAATCAATTCGAATCGTGAAATTGAAAATAGATCCGATTTTACGAACGATACGGATGGATGAAAAAAATCTTTTTTTCTTCAATTTTAAGAGTGATTCCAATAAAAAAAAATAAAAATTTTATATCTTACGAATGATAAAAATAAAAAATCAACTCGCGTCGGGAAATTGAAACAAATATTCCATTCGAATCGTAAAATTGAAAATAGATCCGATTTTACCAACGATTCGGATGGAATTAAAAAAAGAAAAACTTTTTTTCATTTTACGAGTGATTGGAATCGATTATTTTTTGTTTTTTTTTTTTTTTGTTTATTTTCGTTCTATCGAAAATCGAATTCGAGATTGCGAAACGGGAAGGAGCGGTGATCGGGAATGCTCGATCCGCGTTACTTTATTTGCGACGGATCACGAGAGAGATCGATTCGAGTTACACTTTCTGTTATCCGAGATCTGCAAGGCCATTATACATTGATGGTGAAAAGCAGTCATTTCCCGCAGTTGCGACAGTGAAACATAAGCGATGTCATGATGATGAAGACACACAATCTTTCCGGATATCCCGAAAGGAGTCTTAAGGAATCGTCTCATTTTGACCCTTCGAAAAATCACTGACTTTCGCGATTTCTTTTTAAATGTTGTAATAAACTAATCGGTCTGATTTTCTTTTTACAAATAAATACATTCATGCTGAATACAAAATGATTTTTTTTACGTTCATTTATTTAGTATATAATAATTAAATAAATTGTTGAAAAGACGCGTTAAAAAAAAAAGGTCCTGCACGATGTCCACGATTCCGGCCGCAATTTTGATCCGAAACAAAAATTTCAAAAAGATTATTAATCTGTAGGAAAGTCGCTATCACGCTATGGAGTTTTTTTTTGAAATTTAATAAAACGCCGGTGATTTGAACAAAAAGTATCGAAATTGACCCATTTTTCGACAGTTTTTCGTAAAAAAAATAGGAAGATTTCGAAAAAAGAAAAAAAGCTTACACAGCGCGATAGAGAATGACGTTAAAAATGTTCTCTCAAAATTGGAAACAGATATCTTAAAAACTCTTCCTTTGAGAGCGGGTACCGTTTTGTAAAACACCATTCCAAGAAAAACGCGTTTAAAGATTGCAGTCCCGCGTAGTCCCGTTCCCTTACCTTTCTACAAGAAACACGCTGTAGCGACCGTAATAATTTGAATTTCGATTTAAAAATTTAAAGAATGTTCAGAACAGTGTATATTACACGAAAACGCAAAAAAAAAATGATTTTTTGAAAATTTCCCACTGAGACGATCCCTTAAGCCTCCGATGACCTCTGACGTTTGGAGAACTTTATTTACTTTTGGCTTTTATACGTTTCGGAGTTGAATCTCGAATTTCGGAACGTCCTTCAAAAAAATGAAAAATAAAATTAAAAAAAAAAAACGTTTTTTTTTTTCAACATTCAAAATACACAAAGCTACATCCGCGAATTGCATGATCCATAAAAATGATTATGCCACGTCCTTGACCAACACGAGTCAGAGCAAACTTGATTCGATCTGGGAAAAAGAGATTTAATTCTTCAATTGTTTGTTACCTGATGTACGAGAAGATACACGAGCGCAGAAACGACCTTAAAAATCTTACCTCCCCGTCAAAGCCTTCAATACCGAACGAATTTATGATTGGCTCGAGAGACCGTCACAATCGCGGTGCGTTTCAACATCGGGTGGATTAGCCGAAACGCGACACAGCGAGATTTGTATCGAGAAATAAAAGTGCAGTTACGCGAGATAAGATCGCGTTTATCACCGACGAACCATTTTTTTTTTACTCCATAAATCGCGCGGTATACGGGATTTTCAAAAAAATGAAGAAAAAAAACACGACGAGAAGAAAAAGATTATTATTATTATTTTAATTGTCATTATTTCATATTATTTAAAAAATCGTATTGATTCATATTAAATTTATAATAATTTTTATGAAAATCTAGAATTTGGTAAATTTGCAAAAATTTTGACGATCCTTTTTTATCGATCCAGTAATACTTTATTTTTGTAATTTGCGATTCTTTAGTGGTGATTTTATTATCACGCAATTACGCTGTGCTCGTCACAATCGTTTGATCAAATATCCGGAGCGACTGGTGCGCATCGAAATCGTGAGAACTCATTTGTAGCCAAATCCGATAGAAACAATGGTTTTTCCTGTCTGGCGTTAATTAATTAACAGCCGCTAATTATTCGGAAGTTGAGGTCATTGCGTAAAAAAAAAAAAAATTATTCACTATCTCGGTATTTCGAAAAGAAAAAAATATTTATTTTTTCAACAATTCAAACAACACTGTTTATTTTTGTTTTATTCGAATGGCCAATATTGCACGATTCTCCAGGATCCTGGAGAATACATACGAAAAAAAAAAACGGACAAGATTTATTTTAAAAAAAATAATTATTCGAAATATAATTTTCTCCACCCTCGTTTACTCTTGTTCTTCTTCACCGCGATGAAATCCTTCCACGCCATCCGGTTCTCAGCGTTTTTTGGGCCCCAATTTTTCGAAGGTTTAAAAGACTCTGTTATCATCTGAAAATGATCGTTAAATTCCATATCTTCACCAAATTTTTCTTATCATTCGAACAACAATTATTTCGTAGGCATACTTTGAGAGAGGAAAATTTTCGATTCTTCCAGATCCTCGCGATGATCCAGCCGGTGATTTGTATCAGGCCAAAAACAAAAATGGACCATCCTATTGCTAAAAAATGTCAAAGAAATGAAAAAAACAAATGTATTCGAAATGGATGTAATTTCGAAGAGGAATTTTAGTCGACAGAAGTAATCGTTTCTTTACCATTGTTATTCATTATTTATAACTGATTAATTAATTAATTATCTGAATATATCATAATTAATTAATTGATTAATTCCATAATTATTTCGTAATTAATTAATTAATTGCGTAAGTATCTCGTAATCAGCTAATTAATCACATAATTATCACGTTATTCATTATTTAACGGATTATGACAAAATATTGAATAGAATGAGGTAGGAGACGTAAAAATGAATAATAATAATAATTATTAATTGCTTTGAGATTATTCACAATAAAAAATATTTGAAAATCATTAATCGTAATTATTTTCTAATTATTTCCAATTACAAAATAATAATGAAAAATATTCTCAATTACTTTGTGATCATTATTAACTGAAAATAATGAACAATAAATATATTTGTACTTATATTCTGATAATTATTCATTTAAAAACAATGATATTTCAAATAAAAGATTATGAAATTTTAAACGAAATATAATCGCTGGTGACGAAAAAATATTGCACGAAGAATTAAGGGGTAATTTTTTATCCAAAGTATTACCGAAGAAGGGGAAACAAGAAAATAATTTGTAATATTGCGCACGGTCGTAGAGCCGCGGATCGTTTGAACGAAAAATTAACATCTGGTCGGACTTGTAAAAGAGTAACGTAAAGGAGTAACGACCATAAGCGTAGAAAGGATAGACGGCTCCGTCGTAAGTCGGTGCAACGTAAGTCGCCATCGTGTAGAGAAAAACAACGATCATGAAGGCTGGAGTAATGACGGACCAGCACAATCGCCAATACAGTCCGGGCCGGCTGCCGAGCATGAATTCGATGTCGTTGAGGAAATTTTCAAGCCCGTAAATCCAGGAAACGGTTACGATTTGTAGAAGCCCAATAATCAAGGCGACCAATGTACCCCCGTAATAATCGATCAACGTCACCAACCATTGACCACCCTGGACGAAAATAAAATAAATCGAAGGTTATCAAGATCGATCGAGGTTGACCTTCAAGGTCGATCAAGGTTGACCTTCAAGATCGATCGAGGTTGACCTTCAAGATCGATCGAGGTTGACTTTCAAGATCGATCGAGGTTGACCTTCAAGATCGATCGAGGTTGACCTTCAAGATTGATCGAGGTTGACCTTCAAGGTCAATCAAGGTTGACCTTTAAGGTCAATCAAGGTTAACCTTCAAGGTCAACCTCCATTTTTCATAATAATAATTCAACACGTTTATTACCAATAGTCTTCTCGAATAATTATTTTCGATAATTATGCAGAAGTGGCGCTCCAACTCGATTTTGGTAAGAGATTTCATTTTTTGTCATAAATAACTTTAAGTAGTCACCACTAGTGATGTTTAGCCGGCCGAGGCTGACACTTTTAATTATTTCTCTATGTTTTGAAGTTTGACGAAAAATGCAATAAATTAGAGCATTTTCTTATACTTCGGCGCCTAAAACTGAAATTGAGGAGTAGAGGGATTTATGAAATGAGCATTTCAGAATATACCCAAGCAAATCCAAACAAACCCAAACGAACCCAAACAACTTCATAACTTATGGAAATAATGAAGGTTGTTTGGGTTTATTTGGATTTAATAATTAAAAATGTCAGTCTCCGCGAGCAAAATATCACTAGTGGTGACTAACTAAAGTAATTTATGTCAAAAAAAAGGTCTCCCGACAAAATTAAGTTGGAGCCCCATTTCTGCATAATTACCTTATTATCTCACGATGAATATTATTATTCTTAAATATATCCATTTTTCTATTTTCTGAGTAAAAGCATTATAAATATACCGTTGACTAGTAAATCCGCTAGTACTACCTCAAGTTTAACCCAAACAAACCCAAACAAACTTACCGGAGTAACGTACACGAGACCAACGAGAAATCCAACGATCGATAATCCTAGAGCGGTTTTCCACTGCTTCGCGTTTGGAAAATGATCGGATATAATACCCAGAACGCCTGCGCAAAGCGCCATCGCGCTTCCCGTACCAAGAACGAACATCATGAAGAAAAACATCACGGCGAAGAGCTGCGGCACAACCGTGAATCTCGACAATGCGTCCGGATAGGAAATAAATGCCAAACCCGTACCACCACGAACGACACTCGAAATATCATCGGTCCCCATTTCGTGAGCCAAATTTCCGAGGATTCCAAAAATCGTGCATCCGGCTATCAAACTCGTTAAAGTGTCCAAAGTCGTCACGATCATCACGTCCCTTTTTTTCCCCGAAGAAAAAAAAAAAAGAAGAAATTTTTTTCAGCATCGAACATTTCCGAAGAAAATGAGAAAGTTCATTCATCGCGTGATAAGAAGAGAAAAAAAAATAACTATCTTTCAGCCTCGAAAACTGTGGTTAAAAATCACGAAATTAATAACGGAATATATTAATAAACAAATTTAACAAAATGAACGAAATTACTAAAAAATTCATGAACAAATTGATTGTTGAATTAACTACAAACAGAAATGAAATGGAGGGAAGAAAAATATTTTGATAAAAAAACATTAAGAACAATTAAAAATTATTTAATAACATTTCAGCAGCAACGAATTCAACAATCGACAACGAAAATCAACTGGACTTCGTATAATTGTAGTTACGTTGATAGATATCAATTCAATACGATTATGAATAAATCGGTACAATTGAAGCTAATTTTATCGATTGAAAAATAAAAGTTCAATCGAATTCCAAGTTGTTCGAGTATATTCCATTTTATATGAAAATATAAGTTCAGTTTATATTAATATTAAGTTTATATTAGGTTATTATTTATATCAAATTAATATTGATATTAAGTTCATATTTATATCAACAAAATAAGTTTAGTCACCTGTCGACGCGATGTCGAAACTTATTGTGCGAAGAATACGTAATAATAGGTCCGAAGCATACGGCTAGTGAGAAGAAACACTGGGTGATTCCGGAGTACCAGACTTTTGGTTGCCACAGGGTGTCCCATTTCGGAGTTATGAAAAACATAATTCCCTTGCTCGCGCCCTCAAGAGTGACGGCTCTTACGAGTAAAACGATCATTACGATGTACGGAAAAATGGCGAGAAAATAGGCGGCCTTGCCGGTGCTTTTGACGCCCCGGGAAAGTGTAGCAAAGATGGCGACCCAACCGGAAGCGAGACACAGAATTAGCTTCCACGAAGGCAGTCCCAATCCACCCTCGATATCGGTAGCTTCGTTCAAGACAATCTTTCTAATTTAAAATCCATTATTCGTGTCTCAATTACTTTACGGTTACAGACTCAAACGGGCGTTTCAGTTTTCTTCAAATAATACCGAAGGAGAACCTCCATTTTATCATCTCGCTAACCGGAAGTATATTTCTGCCGCGCTGCTGAAATGCTGCCTCGATGAAACGTTCGAATCAATCGACATTCGTGAATCAATGCAATTCGTCCAATCTTCGGGACAATAGGACCAAGGAAGAACACTCGCGAAACTTGCTATTAGGTAATACATTGTTAGAGCCATCAGGGAACAGTAATACGTCACCACACAGAACGCTGTCAATGCTTGACCGTAGCCCAATCCTGAAAATAATCGCATCTCCGTTTCTTCTTTTCCAACTTCCAATTCCATTTTATTTTATTTCATCAATTTTTTAGCATCCCTGTCAAATTGTTCGTTTCCGTTATTTCGCGTCGTCTTTAATTAATATTTCAATCGAGCCAACAAAATTGAAAAGATGTTAACGATAAAATAGTTAATTTCATTTAAGTAAACTTAGATAGATAGGAAAATTAACTTATCTTCAATTAATTAAAAGAAAAGTTAATATATATATATATATTTTTTTTTTTATTAATTTCAATACGGTCAAAAACGAAAAATTGATAAACATTGATCACCTCTCATAGCTGGACACATGGACCATGCTTTGCCACAGGAACATCCGGTAAACTGGCCCAGTGCACCCTCGAGATAGTAGACCGGTTTTCCAACGAATATCAGAACGATAATGTACGGTATGAGAAACGCGCCACCTCCGTTCTCGTACGCGGTAAACGGAAATCTCCAGACGTTTCCCAAGCCTACCGACGTGGCTATGCAAGCCATCAAAAATTCGAAATCACCGTCCCATTCGGATTTCTCGGCTGATGGTTTCGATAACTGCATACCATTATTATTTTTATTACATTTATTCTTCACTCGTGTTTGTCCCAAAACTTTTGTTTCATAACATATTGAAATTTATTGGTTTGATTGGTTTTATTGATCGTCAAACATTTTCAAACAAACAGCGGTTTGATTGGTTTGATTGATCATCAAACAAACCCAAACAAACAGCGGTTCGATTGGTTTGATTGATCATCAAACATTTCCAAACAAACAGCGTTATCAAACATTTTCATTTACCTTTTGGGGAATCGTCGAATCCCCGATTTCTGAAATCCGGTTCGATTCGAGATCCTCAATGTAGCCATTGTTCACGTGGCCCTTACTTTCCTGAACAATTTCCAAAGATTCCACACGATCCATCATATCAATATAAATACCTGGCGGTTGTCAATTTTCCATTATAGAAATGAACTATTAACGATTTTCCATTAGAGAAAAGAACCATTGACAATTTTGCATCAAAGAAGTGAACCGTTAGAATGAAAAGATTATGAAAATGATTGTACCCCATAACGAACGCGACAACCTTGAAAAATACTACTCGAATTTATCCTCCTGAACTTTCTTCCCAATAAAGCATTTTACTGGCAAGTAATCTTTGTTCTGCCGGAAAGGAAATATTCGATAATACGTGAAGTTTAGTCTTCTTCTCAAAGTTTCTTCGAAACTCACTCGTCTTTGATTCGCCAATCGAGCCATACCCGGTGCACCACTGTTCCAGGTACAGTTTTAAGTCTTCGGTGAAGATAAACTGTGCGCTCTCATCTGACAACGCGAAGAGAGTCAAGAATCTCTTATCGGAAGCCAAAGAATATTATCGTGTCGAAGTGATCTCCTCTTTCGCGAAACGAGTTGTAGTGACGATAAGGAAAGGAAAGAAGAAATAACAAAGTTATTACGATACCCTAGCTGAGTACGAAGCGTGCTTATAAGCTTCAAAGAATTAAAGGGTGATTCACGCAAAGTCCGACGATCTCGATAAATTATATCCCTCATCTTACTCCTCTATTCTCTCTCTCTCTCTCTCTCTTATCAAACAACCATATTTTTACGTTCCGTGGAGTTGGGAGGTTATATTTTATTTTTTCGTTTCACGAAACAACTTCCAGCCAACTTCGCTTCGTTTCGCCAACGAAGTGAGATGTGCATAGAAGGACAGTTCTTAAGGATTATATGTGCCGATTCTGCTGGGGACTGCCCCCATTGGTAGTTCTCGAGTAGCGGCGCTGACGGCGGTTTTC
>JAPYZI010005274.1:0-17587 GCA_030523105.1 Ophioninae sp. A BG-2022a | reverse complement strand
CCATAGCCTACGGGAAGGTCATCCTACGACCTTTTGAAATATCGTGATTTTTGAGATTCCGGAAAAGTGGCCTGGGAGGACGAAAAAAATTTTTTTTCCGTTTTTAGGGTATTAAAAGGGTGTATTTGATCGGAAATTCTCCGCTGATTACGAATATACCCGAGTTTTTACCGAAAGTACAAAATTAGACCGGCGAAATGCAAAAAACTTGTCTAGAATATTTTTTGGACATTTTTCCCTGCTGCAGCTTGCGGTAGCTATCGTAGGACCGAGGTTACGAATTAGCGCAATGAACAAGTGACAAGTGCCAATTAAAAAAATATATTGATACTTCAGAAGGATGCAAGAGCAGTCGGTAAAAACTGAGAATGCGAGTCGCAGCGGCGCCAGTGAGAAAATCGTTGAACTGAATTTTCTTGACGGTCGATAAGATTTTGAGCTCTGGTGGTAAATTTTGTCACATTTATGTGAAAACTTTCGAAAACCAATTTCTCCGTCATTTCTTCATCAAAATAGATGAAACAAACTTCGAAATGTGTACTTTTCATGGCTTCGGAGGTTTATGCTCGAGAAATTAGTGAAAGTGCAATACGATGGATCGTAGCTCGCAATTTCTCCCATGGTAACATCAATCTGCACAATTTTTTTCAAAATTTTCGTAAATACCGAGCATGTTTCTCTTAAAGCAAGCGTCCCCTATACATACAATAAATTTTATTCCAGGAGGTTGAAAAGTACGGGCGAAATAGGATTTTAAAATTTCGATGTGGCTAGGAACGTCCTCGTCATTGCCTTAATAAAAAAAAAGAGAAAGAGAGAAAT
Organism: Ophioninae sp. A BG-2022a; assembly: GCA_030523105.1. NCBI lineage: Eukaryota > Metazoa > Arthropoda > Insecta > Hymenoptera > Ichneumonidae > Ophioninae sp. A BG-2022a. Next base: position 16,765 of record JAPYZI010005274.1, on the reverse strand, counting down.
AGAAAGGGAGAGAATAAACAAGCTGGCAGACGAAAAGAGAAAAGACGTTATTCACTTATTACTCTCCAGTGAATGCCACCCAAAAGTAGCATAGATCGAGAAAGAGAGAAAGAAAAAAAAATAAAAAGAGAGAGACTGACGGACTGACAGACAGTGAGAGAACGTTATTTATTTCGTGCTCGTTTCACGAAACCGCGAGTATCATACCGAGAGCAACGAACGTACACAGAAGACCAATATTCATCAGAGCAAAAGCAGATTAGCGAAAGTAGTCTCGTTGCACTATACTCGGTACAAGTCGCAATCGTCTCTTTCATTACCGCCCGGGTTACGTAAGCTTCCGCGTTATTGCGCGACCGAGTGAAAATACTAGAACCTACGCTCGTTAAAGCGCAACCGAAAAAAGAGTTTCGAGCAAAAATGGAATAACAAAAAATCCCTAGTATTTACATAACTGGATCGGGGATTTCTTGCATTTTTTTTAGCGACGAAAACCCCTTTCACCTTCGACTCTTTCGCTTTCGATTCTCCCGGAGTTCTCGCGGTGACGCTCGCGCTTGGACTCGGAACGCGTGAACGACATGGAAAGTAACCTCCTTAACGGGACACGTATACACAGTCGAGCCTACCGGTTTCACTTTTGGCAATGGCCTCTAACGCGCTCGACACACATGCGTCTCTCATTTTTCGACCGAACGATATCTCCAATTGTTTTCTTTTTCTCTCGAGTACGACTTTTGCCTCGCGGAAATTCAGTGCAGGAAATTATTTTTTCGTTTTCTTTTTTTGTTTAAATAATTTTTTATGTAATTGTTGGTAATTGTTTTTTTGTTTTTAAAATTGACGTTGATAGCTGGGTTTTAATACTAGTATACGAGAGTGAAAAATTTATTCTGCTAGGACTGAAATGTTTGTGAGAGAAATTGGGAAACAATTCGGAATTGATAAAAAATTGAGGAGAAATGGGAATTGACCAAAAATTGTGGGAACACTGGGAGAAAATTGAGAATTGACCCAAAATTTGTTAAAAATTTGAGAATTTATAAAAAAATTATGGAAAAATTGAGAATTGACAAGAAAATTCGGAGAAAATTGGTAATTGGAAAAAAAATTGGGAAAATTTAGACAAAATTGGGAATCGACAAAAAAATGGATAAAGATTGGGAATTAACGAAAAAATCAGAAAAAAATGGGATATATTTGGGAATTAACGAAAAATTCAGAAAAAATTTTGGAACTAACGAAAAATTCAGAAAAAATAAGGAAAAATTTGGGAATTAACGAAAAATTCAGAAAAAATTGGGAAATACTTGGGAATTAACGAAAAATTCAGAAAAAATTTGGGAATTAACGAAAAATTCAGAAAAAATGGTGAAACATTTGGAAATTGACGAAAAATTGACGAAAAATGTATAATTATTGAAAAAAATGAGGGAAGAAAAAGTGACTCACTTCGGAGGGATTGGTGAGGGCGGTCTTGAGGATAGTCCCGTTGACGAGATGTCCCGTGTGACTGGTGTGTCCGGGATGACTCGGCGTGGGTGGTGAGTTTATCGAATCGCCGGACGTTATTTTGTGATGGTGCAAAAAGCTGCCGGCCATTTGTTGAGCGTGTTGCTGTTGTTGCTGCTGCTGCTGCTGCTGCTGCTGTTGCTGTTGCTGTTGTTGCTGCTGTTGTTGTTGCTGTTGCTGCTGTTGCTGTTGCTGCTGGCTGTGATGGGCGGCCGCGGCGGCGGCAGCCGCCATGTGCTTGTCGAGCATCGTCGAGGCCATCGCGCCTTTTACACCCCCGATCGAGCAACCCGACCCGTTCACACCACCGGCGTTCCCACTTCCGGTCATTCCACCCATTCCCCCCACAACCCCACTCGTCTTGTTCGTCTTCTTGTGCTTCTTGTACTTCACCTTCGATCCGACCATCCACCCGAAAAAAAAGAACGGACCAAACCCAAACAAATTAATTTCCCAATTTTATACAAAACAACTAATTCATTTTCCAATTTTAAACCACAAAAAACAACAAATTAATTTCCCAATTTTAAATATAAAAGAAATTGATTATTATTTAATTTGTTAATTTTTGTTTGACTTTGGTTTTTCGTTTTGTTTAATCGTGTTTCAATTTATTAAAGAAATTAAATTTGTTCAATTAGTTTTAATTTCGTTTAAATTTTCGTTTGTTTTGATTTTTCAATTAAAACGAAATACCAAAACAACAACCCAAACAAAACAACAAATTAATTTTCCAACTCGATTTTATTTCCAGTCTCGAAACAATATAGACAATTTTTTGATTGGGAATTTTTCTATTATTTCGATTTGGGTTCGTTTTTAATTATTTCAAGTTTTTCGTTGGATTATATTATTAACCGATTTTCTCACCTTGTAGAGGTTGTAGACCGCACCGGAATTCCTTCCGCCCGGCATTCGATCTTCCCTAACAGCCTGAAGCACCATACCCTGTTCTATACACTTTTTGAATCTGCAGTACTGACACCTGTTCCTCTGGATTTTATTTATCTCGCAGCCACCCTCCGCGACGCACGTGTATATCCGCCTGTTCTGAACGGTCCTCTTGAAGAATCCTTTGCATCTGAATCCGATTAGAATAAAAAAAAAACACACATTTTTTAATTCAATCAATATTCAAACTTAAAATAACAAAATGAACTTTTACAAAAGAATTTTAAATACTTGATGCTTGTAATTTTTCAAAACCTTTTTGATAAATTTATATGTAAATATAAATAATTAAAAACTCATTCTTAAAAAACAGAAAAAGGTAATAAACGAACAAACCAAAACGAAAAATTTTATTTTTATCTAATTAAAAAATCATTAGCTCTTATCCTTAATTAAATTAACAAATAAATTGATAACTCAACTGAAAAAAATGTATTTCTAAATTTAAGAAAAAAAAACATTGTTATAACTTAAACAAAATGCAATCGTTATTTAAATAAAAAATAATATAATCTTAACGTTACTAAAAGTAAAAAATAAATGAATAACTATTTCTGAAAAAAATATGTCTAAATTGAAGCAAAAAAACATTATTATAAAAAAAAAAAAAAAAAAAAAAAAACACATTCAAATTATTCATAAATGTTTTTTTTGTCGATTTATTTAGTTGAATGGAAATCAAGGGCTAAAAGTTAACGAGGCTTGTAGATTAGAAAGTTTTCCCAGCTGGGAAAGAGGGAGCGTATCAGGACGTCGAAAATTAATACCGCACGTCCGGTTTCGCGGCAAGTTTCAAACTCTCGTCGTGTTCTCCCTGACGTAACGTAAAACTGATGCAGCTCACCTACATCTGCCTTTTTTTTTTTTTTTTCGTTTCTTTACCTCCGCCTCTTGATTCTCGTATCTTGGCGCTCGACTTCCGCACGTATACGCCAATGAAAAAGGGGACAAAAAAAAGAATTCCCAGATCTAATCACGCCCGAGTACATCGTAATATCTCCGAGGAAATTCGCTCGAACGTGGCGAATTCTGATCAAGATACGTCGAGGCTCGTATCTTCTCTCTCAGTTTTAGGAGAGGACCGTATTACTCTTGGACGCAAATCGCGAGTACTATATATAAATATCACCTACGATCTGAATTTCCCACGTGAGAAGAGCTCGTGTAAAAAATCTCTGAAACTTTTTTTTCCACCCCCCCCCCCCTCTGAATCCCTTTGGAAAAGTAATCGCGATTTTTTTTTTCCTCGCGCTGCAGTCCGGATGGAATTGACGGAAACGAGGCGTGGAAAGTCGAGAGTGGAAATTTGCGATCGCGAGGAAAAAAGAATTGTTTTTTTTTCACGGTTGATAACAGAATGAGGAAATCCAAATAGAGAATATAAAACTGAACCCAAATTTTCTACGAATAGAGGGAACATTCCACTGTTGCGTAACCGCACATACCAAAAAACAAAGTTTGACCGGTAGACTTAAAACAAAAAAATTCAGTGCCAAAATGTATACTGAATGATCTGTCTAAAAGAGATATTGGACGGATCATTCGTATTGTTCCAGATTGAATATCGATCCGTTAATTTCATTTTTAGAATTAATTTCTAGAATATCGATTCATTTTTTTCATTTATAAAATGAATTTCTAGAATGTTGAAACATTTTCTCTCGTTTCTAGAATCAGTTTCTAGAACGGTTATTCATTTTTTATTTTTAGAATCGGCTTTTAGAATATTTATTCACTGTTTTGATTTCTGTAATCCATGTCTACAGTATTGATCCATTTGTTTCGGTTCTAGAATACATTTCTAGAGTATTGTTCCATTTATCTCATTTATAGAATCCATTTCTAAAATATTGATCCGTTTATTTTACTTCTAGAATTCATTTACAGAATATCGATTCGTTTCTTTCATTTCTAGAATCCCTTTCTAGAATATCGATCCATTTCTTTAATTTCTAAAATCAATTTCTAGAACATCGATCCATTTCTTTAATTTCTAAAATCAATTTATAGAATATGGATCCGTTTTTTTTTCATTTCTAAAATCAATTTCCGGAATATCGATCCATTTATTTAATTTCTAAAATCAATTTCTAGAATATCGATCCGTTTTTTTCATTTCGAAAATCAATTTCCGGAATATCGATCCATTTCTTTAATTTATAAAACCAATTTCTAGAATATCGATCCGTTTCTTTGATTTCTAAAATCAATTTCTAGAATATCGATCCATTTCTTTAATTTCTAAAATCAATTTCTAGAATATCGACCCATTTCTTTCATTTCTAAAATCCCCTTCAAGAATATTGATCCATTTTTATCATCGCACACGGAAAAAAAAAACGTCGTCATCGGTTGTTCAGGCGCAAATCCGGCAAACCTATTTCCCGGTTTTAACCCTTTGGGTTACCCAATGGGAGTTTGTTTGGGTTTGCCCAAGGTATTCAATTCGGCGTGATTTAGCGAATCCATTGAGCGATCGGGTCGAATATACAGGGGAAGACACGAACTCACCCTTCGCACGTGATGATCCCGTAATGGAGACCCGTCGCCTTGTCCTCGCATATCATACATATCATCGGCGTTTCGTCCTCCTCGTGTTCCTGAGGTGGCAAGGGTGGTGCGGGTGGAGCGACGGATTGCATCGATTGGGAGGCAGCTTCGGATTTTACGGAGCCACCGTTTCTGACCCAGGGTTGACTCGAGCCAGAGGCCGTCAGGTTTAACGCTTGCATCTGTTGGGCAGCCGGCAATTGGGTCAAATCGCCTGCCCATAACCTCTCCATGTTGAGGGGCGGACCGGAAGCGTAGGAGACGCAGGGTGGTTTGCCCCTTGATTCTTGACCGAGGTTGAGAAGCAGCTGAGCTGCCGATTCCTCGGACGAAGAGCAGGAAGCGGCCGCGGTCGCCGTCCAGGAAGCCGCCGGTGGTGGCACCGGATCGAGAGGTGGCGGCGACCATCTCATCGTTCTCACACCACCGAATTCACCCATTATCACCGTTGGCGGAGGCCGAGGGGGCGCGGGTGCTGCCCTCTGAGCTGGCGGCTTCATACCCTCGCCTGATTGACGGGTCACGGAAAAAGGTTATTTGTTATTCGATGGTTGATTACGAATTATTTGTTTCTAGCGGAACAATGAGGGATCAACGATGTTCGAGGAATAATAATTAGGGATCGATGATCGGGGATTTATGAAGAAGGGACAATGATGAAAGATACTTGATGAAGGATCAATGATGGAAGATTCATTATCGAACATCAATGCTGAAAGATTCTTGATGGAACATCCATGATGAAGGATACATCCATCATGAAGGATCTATGACAGAAGATCTAAGCTGGAAGATCTGTTATGGAAGATCCATGATGAAGGATCAATGATGGTATAATCATGATGCAAGATCCTTGGTGGAAGATCCACGATGAATAATCGATGATGGAAGATTCATGATGGAAGATCCATGATGAATAATCGATGATGGAAGATTCATGATGGAAGATCCATGATGGATGAAGGATCTATGACAGAAGATCTAAGCTGGAAGATCTGTTATGGAAGATCCATGATGAAGGATCAATGATGGTATAATCATGATGCAACATCCTTGGTGGAAGATGCATGATGAATAATCGATGGTGGAAGATCCATGATGAATAATCGATGATGGAAGATTCATGATGGAAGATCCATGATGGAAAATCCATTATGAAAGATTCATGATGGAAAATCCATTATGAAAGATTCATGATGGAAAATCCATTATGAAAGATTCATGATGGAAGAACCATGATGGAAGATCCATGATGAACGATCAACGGTGGAGGAACCATGATGGAAGATCCATGATGGAAGATCCATGATTAAGGACTAATGACGAAGCAACAATGATGGAAGATCCATGATGGAAGATCCATGACGAAGGATCAACGATGTCAGATCATCAACTATCAACGATCAACCATCAAGCAGTCATTGGCGATCAATAATGGAGAATTATCAATAAATGGTCGAGGATAGGAGATTGATTATCAATGCTGTTGGAGAACGATGCTGAAGAAATAATAATTAATCATCAACAATCGTGGATTGACGACGAAGCAACAATGATGAAAGATCCCCGATAGAAGATCCATAATGATGGATCAATGATGCGAGGTCATGAACTATCAATGATCAACCATCGAGCGTTGGTGATCAACGATGGGAAATTGATGAACGATCAATGATGAAAAATCGATTGATCAATTACATAGGATTACTGATGAATAAGAATTCATCAATGATGATGCAGAATTAACGGTGCATGGATGAGAGAGGATCAATGATGGAGGACCAGTAATTGAGGATCAATAATGGAGAATCAACGACCGAGAACTGGTAATGGAGGATCAATGATGCTGGATAAATAAGGCAGGATCAGTGATAGAAGATTAATGATGGAGGACCAATGATGAAGCAATAATAATCACTGATCAGCATTAAGCATCGATGATAAAGCATTTTCGCTGAAGCAAATAAAGCGTTGCAATTGCGAATTCCCATCAAATGCTACCACCTTGAATTATTTGATATTTTTAAAGCGAATAGAAAATTATAAATTTGAAAATTAAAAAATAATGTATAAAAAATTCTATATTATATATCATTATATTATAAAAATTACATAAAATTAAAAAATTGTCAATTTTAAGAAACCTCCACTTGTTATTCCACTGTACAACCCAACCCAAACAAACCCAAACAGATTTCCGTCGTTTGTTCGTCAGTGAAAATCCACCATTGAAATTTCGTTAAAACAATCATCATTTTAATAGGACAAAAAATGGAAGCTTCGTCATGCATAGTCCAAAAGATAAGACCCAAACAAGTAAAAGTGAGCAAAGCGGAGGTTAGACATGACTTACACGAGGATCCAGTGGTCGTTCCTTGGTTGCCATTTCCGCCATTATTTCCGCCAGCACTGTTCCCCCCACCACCACCACCACCACCACCAGTCCCACCACTACCGGCACAACCACCACCAGGGCTACCACCACCACCAACACTGCTAACAACACTCGTGACTCCACCTAGATTTTGTCCATAGCTGACGGCGCTGCTGATTACACCGTTCAGGAGTCTCTGAGCGGCGAATCCTTGAACGCCGGAATTTTGGGACCAAAATTGATGATGAGCCAATAGATGAGGTGGTACCGATGGTGCCCTAGGTCTTGGTGAAGTTTGCTGCTGACCCTGTTGATTCTGTTGATGATGACTGCTGGCTGGATGTTGCTGCTGCTGCTGGTTCGAATTGCTACCTGGGCTGTGACCTTGGCTGTGACCTTGGCTGTGAGCTTGACAATTAGGATTGTACTGGGAGGAGGGACTCTCCCTGTGAGGATCCCGGTGACTAGGTTGAACCGTCACCTCGTTTCTGACGATATTTCTACCACCGTTTCCAACACCGCCACCCCCGTCGAACACCGAATTGTCCGATTCCATTTTCTTTTGTCCCGACGACGAGTCATCCCTGGCCGGACTTTCCCGCCTGCTGGTACCTTCCTGGCTAATCGGGGTTGTCGAAACTGCAGCCCCCGTTGCCCCAGCCGCTGATGCTGCCCCGCTGCTTTCAACCGGCGAAACCGGTGGCGACGATGATCTCACCGTTGCCGGTGTATAGGAACGCTGCTGATCATCCCCGATCCGGGACATCATAACTTCCGGAAATACCGAATCGGGCGAAGCGGTTTCACGGACTTCCGAACAACCGCCACCATTTCCGGCACCAGCGGTTACTCCCGTACCAGATATCATCAAACAACGACCACCGTCGCGATGACTTTGATGATGCTGATGAGTCTGATGAGACTGACGGGATGTTTGAAAAATCTGGTTACTGGAGTTCAAGATTTGGACAACTGGATAATTCTTAACGACGTCAGAAACACGCCTACGTCCACTTCGAATTTTTGAAAGCATTATTCTCTCAAACGGCTGAACGAATCGGTACGAAATTTTTTATGCGCATTCAGGACGATGGCACTGACGACCCCCCGGTTGCCATTTTGAACGAAAACGTTTCATTATTGAGAAATCGCGGTGTAAAACGTGCCGACTATATATCTCTCGTACTCGTGATGCCACGCGTTAATGTTCGTCATTACCTTAACCCAAACGGTCCAGTCGAGAATCAATTTTCTGGCTACCCCAATACGAAAATACCCAATTTGAAATACCCAATGTTTTATCAAATTGATTTACCGGGTGCTGGTGGGACTGGTGTGACTGCTGATGCGTCTGCAGATGTTGCTGCTGGTGCCTCTGATGCTGATGTTGCTGCTGCTGCTGCTGCTGCTGCTGTTGAGGAATCCCCGGACTTGGACTGCTCCGTAAAAATTCACTCTTTACTTTGACCACAGGGCAGCCCGGCGAGCCTGGCATGTTCACATCCGGTGACGACGTCGATGTGTCCGCCACGCTCTCCCCTGGAGCAGGAAATGTTATTGGTGAAGGTACGTCCGCTTGTTGGATCCCCAGTGGCGAACCCGCTGATCCGAAGGATACTGGGGAGTCTGAGAAAAACGAGGTGATTTCTTTCGCTCATGACTACGTCTCTGGACACTTCGGGGAGTTTGGGCTAATTCTTTTATTCTGATGGAAGATGATCCTGATGGGAAACTCTTGATAGAAGTTTCAGGAAAATGGTTTTTCTTTTAGGGTTTCATTAGCCTGAAGACATCGAGGAATTTGACGCTTATTTTATGAATTCCTAATTAGCTAATAGCCATCAAGATTGGCAAGTCTGCTATTAGCCATTACCTAATTAGCCATCAAGACTGGCAACTCTGCTATTAGCCATTAGCCTAATCAGCCATCAAGACTGGCAAGTCTGTTAACCATTAGCCTAATTAGCCATCAAGACTACCAAATCTGATGAAGGCTATCTGACAGTCTGAATACTGTCATGGAGGATCTTGATGGTCGTTTTACGAATACCTAATTAACTATTAGCCATCAAGACCAGCAATTGTCGATTCATTGATGAATAATGCAGTTCTTCAGACTTCTTTTTCAACGTCATTTCCGGTAGGCAGAAAGCTAAAAATCCTTATCAAACGCTCTTAAATGAAAATGAAAACGACTCGGCTGTCGGTAAACGAACGACGCGAAAAGGATGTGAGATCGTGCAAGGCGCAGCGTGTAGGTCAAGGAAGGAATGCAGTTGACAAGGCCGTTACACCGATGACTGTACTTTGCGTTATTTACTCTCGCGAGTGCGACACTCTTTTCTTAACCTGACCCGGGACGTTGCGTATTCAACGATCGATCTACCATTGTTTTTTTCAATCACCTTAAGCCTCCAATAGAGAGGCAAATATTTAAACCATTGCGAGTCCAATGCACTCTAATGTCCTCGAACTACGAGAATTCAGTTTCGTCGACTTTCACTTGGAAAAATACCTCAACTACTTTTCATTTTTCACAAATTTATCTATTTATTAATAACCAATGATTGAAATATTTTTCAATTGCACAAATATTTTTCATTATATTAAATAGATAAACGTTTCATATAATTATTTAATATTTTTCATTATTACAAGATTTTTTTATTTTCATAATAATGAATAATTAAACAATTTTTTTTTATATTAAAATCAAACTTTTCCTAAAGCTTGCCAATTTCACAATTTTAGAAATAAAAAGAAGGATTATGCTAAAGATTACAAATTGTATGTCATTAATCTATTATAAGGGTGCTAAAAAATAAAACCCTTTATTTTCAACAATAATTATAAGTTTATACAAAAAAATTATGAAATTTCGAGAAAAGGAATGCTCGATGTTGACAAGACCAAGTTTCAATTGGCTGCAAAATCACCGTCCTGTCATCTCAATATTCTTATTAAAAAAATAAAAAATAAATTTCAACCTAAAAAAGAAAATTGTTGAAAAAAAAAGAAAAATTTTTTCTCAAACATACACAATTAAAAAGGAAATCTTATATTTAGAAAAAAAATTTGGCGGTTTGCGGATTTGTTTTAGATCCATTTTTTTCTAGCATTTACAAAGTATTCACTCCAAGCTAAAAATCATTTTTAAAAATTCCAAAAAATGTTTATTAGGACGAAAAAAAAAACAAAAAAAATTCGTTTGCCTGTGCAAGTTTTACGGTCCCCTTAATAAAACGAAAATTGAGTCCCGTTCGTATTTACCATCGAGAGGAAAGTATAATTTTGAGGCGAGCCAGTTTCGATATTGAAGGTCCCATAACGCGAAGAATGGATCGAGCCGATGATCATTCCGGAAATACGGGCTAGGATGAGAGCCGTAACTCTCGTAATTAGCCGCGAATGAGAAGTTCCAATACATATTCCAATTGCGGGTGAACGGATCGTGTGGAACGTTTTCCCACGTACGGTTAATCACGTTAAAATCCATATTTATTTCGACCACGAATTTGCTATAGCAATTTCTTTATTTCCACTTCCCAAAGTACACGATCAATAATCGTCATAAAAAATTTTTTTTTTTCGAAAGTTTTAACTTAAATTATTTTTACTTTTTAAAGACAGTACAAATCACATTTAATTATATATTTTTTATTATCCTAAATGTTTAATTGGACGTTTTATTTATTATTATTTATTATTATTTATCATCGCGAAAACGAATTATCAAAGCACCATTATTTTTTTAAACTTTATGGAATGATTGTGCATACTTATTTATTAATTATACAAAGTTATACAAATATGCAGAAATTTACGAACAGCGTTTACAATTAAATATTTCTTGTATTGTATTAATACGTTGTTTTTTTTATTATTATAACAATATATTCTTCCATTTATATATTTATTTATTTGTACAAATCATACGAAAATTTATTCACATTTTACGTACATAAAAAAAGTGTAAATTTAGTCTAAAAAAATTCAGTGAGCAACGAGTTTTTTCTCTTCGCAGGCAAGTAGTAGAAAATTAAGTAGTAAACCCATTAATGATCAGACAGACCAAAAAATGTTCGCTCCTCGAGAGAATGCTCATAGGAATTCGCATTCGCGTCCTCGTGGTATTTTGAGCTAAACAAGTGGAATTGCGTCGTAGTTACTTCACGTGGTAACCCACTGATGTTGTTCCGTTGATATAGTGAGCACGAAAGAGATCAATGATTTTCAACCCCTTCGTCGTTTGTGGACGTTGCACCGGCGCGTTCCTCCCACGATTTCTCATTCAATTTTACGACCCTCGTCATCGAATGTCTATCACGCATAAATTTTCAGTCGCCCCCGAACACCGCGTTTGAATTTCGAAAAAAAAAAATTTCTGACGAATTTATTTTTATTTATTGGTTAATTTTTGCTCGATCGAGTCTGGCATGAATTTCATTTTTTCCAAGGATCGATCTGCATTCATCAAGACATCTGCATATTTTTAACAACAATTTATAAAATTCACATATATTTTTTTATTTAATTTATCTATTTAAATTTAATCGAAATGTTTTAAATGTCTCCAATTATTTAAATTAGATAAAACTGCAATTTTTCCAAGCTGCTTCATAAAAAATTATTTATTTATTTATTAACATTCATTGAAACATCGTTAAACAAAAATTCGATTTATTCCCAAATGAGAAAAGTTCGATTCCTTGGGCATGTGAAATTTTCCAAGTCTCTCAAAGCTTTTATAATTTTCGTCGTTCGATTATTTTTAATTTTATTTGTTATAAATTATTTGTTTATTTATTTATTAATATTTATTGAATCGTTGTTTTACGTAAATTCGATTTATTCCCAATTGATAAAAGTTCGATTAATCGGGTTTGCAAACATGTTTCGTGTTCTGTCAAAAATTGCGTAATTTTTGATAATCGAGCGATGTGGTATAAACGAGTAGCGGGAACGCGAAATAGCGGCTGGCCGCGAGTTCAGACCGAGCTAAACTAGCCGGTGCATCTCCGGGAAACCGCGTGGGTAGATTTTCATCCATTGGCGCCCTCCGTGTCCCTCTTTGCCTCTCGGTTTCTTCCTCCCCCCCCTTCCCTCAGCCGTTCCGTCTGTTTTACTCGTGCTCCAAATCCTCATCCTCGTCTACCCTGTACACTTCGACTCCCCTCGTCTTTATTTTCGCCCACGCTTTGTCCTCCCCTCTCCTCGCAACCTTCCCTCCTCTGGCCTCGCAATTCCTCTGTTGCATTCGATTTCATTTTCCTTTTCAATGTGTATTCTCATATTTGTATAAACAATTCCACGAGACATTATTTATGTGGACAATTTTAGGAGTGTTAATTTATTTAATTCAATTACTTTATTGAATTTTAAAATTTTGTTTGAATAATAATAGTGAAATTAATTAATTCATTGATCGATCAATTGAATTTAATTATACAAATTTTATTCAATTATTTAATAGAATAATCTTTATAATTTGGTTATTGCTAATTTTATTTGATTAAATTTCATTCATTAACTTATATAATAATTATATAAAACTTGGACATCTAATGGATCATTTATTTATCGTGTTTATTTTATTGATTTTCATTACTTGTGTGAATCAATTGTTAATTATTTATTATACGTTATTAATATTTATCAGATTGATAAAAAATCCGTTTTTTTTTCTCCCGGAATAAATTTCCCAAACATAACTATTTTTTTCAAAATTTAATATTTTTTTTCCTTAAATATTCGAACGTCTTCCTCATCCAAAGGCCCCCATGCTCATCTAAACGGTCACCGCTCCAACAATCGACCAAGCTTAAACTCAAAATCACGGCTCTGAACCACAAATCCCCTACTCGTTGATTCCCCTTAACGAACCCTGGATGTCAACAAACCCGCAATAACCCAAAACCCATTCCGTCAGGAGGGCACAGGGAAACTGGCGATAACTCATAGTAAAAATGAACTAATATTATTCTAATTTCTCGATCCATCGATTTCCCAAACTCATCTACGAATTAATCAAAGATTGGATGCTCCCATGCTCATCGGAACGGTCACCCATCCGACTATTGGCCAAACTCAAACTCAAAATTTCGAGCCTGAGTCTCGAATACCTATCCACCACGGTCGCTTGTTTCGTTCATAGTTACATTCGTTCATAAATGCAACCAGCTGGGAAGGGGCAAGCGTGCGCTCTGCGTAACCTCCTGGCAGGGTCTTGACGCGAGCTTCTGCAGCCCGTGAAAGGTCATACGCCGTATCAAATATCTCCTTCCCTCTCGTACCTCCACCTGCTCCCTTTGACGTCGCGTCTCGGGTATAAATCGCTTCCCGGTTCACGAGCTCGAAACCCCCCCCCCTCCCCTTCCCCTTCCCCTTCCCCTTCCCCTCCATCGCCCTCGACCCTCTCACTTCCCCCACTCTATTCTCGTCATCCCCATTTTAACCCAGGAATCGCATTTTTTTTTAGCTCAACCCGGGTTCCACTTTTAATATGCCAATTATCGTTATGGACCATTCCTATGGTCGTTGCAATTGTCATTTCGCGAGCATCGTGCAATACATGAAGAATTAAAGTACGTAAAGAATTTCTCGTTCGAATTACTGACAATTATTCGCTTGGTGATTCATTTAGAAAAGATGGGACATTTTTTTGAAAAATAAATTGGGTTTTTGGAAACAAGAGATTTAGAATTGTCTTTTTTCTTCTATTAGTAAAAATATAAATATTTTCTTTTTGGAAAAGGGAATAAAGAGGAGTGGAAGAAAATTAGAAAAATTGAAAAAAACACCCCTCTAGAAAAGCTGGGGGAGATGGAAAGTGGGGAAATTCGTCAAAAAAAATTCCGTAGAAATTTATTTTTTAATTTTTTGTTTAAAAATTGTATGCAAATGCAAATATTGTAGGTGTATATTCAGGAAAGATAATTTGAGAGGAAAGTGACCAAAAAAAATCGCATAAAACTGGTCTATGAAAAAATTATAAATAATACATTTACTAAAGGATTACGGAGAGGAGTAAAGCGAAGGGAAAAAAAAATTGTATAAAAAATTAGCATTTTTGGAAAGACGAGGGAAAAAGAAAAATGAAAAAATATATGTTCAGAAAATTCTCTATAAAAGGTGCAAAGAAATGAGAAATAAAATCGTAGCGAAAATTTGTTTTTAAAAGAGACAAAAGAGATCAAACAATTCTCACCGTCGCTACTACATCGAGAGTCGACCTTTCTCCTTTTCAACTTGAGGTCTTGAAACAAGCTCATGTTGTCTAGCTCACACGGGCTGCTCGTAAGGGTCATAATTCCTGAAAGCAGACACAAAAAAAACCCCAGAATTATTATTTTTTTCTCTCAATGATTAAATAAAAATTATCTCAATTGTTTCCTACAATATTTTTGTTCTCTTAATAACCAAAAAAAACAAATTTTTTTTCAATTACAACAAAAAATTTCTCTCCACTATTAAAATATATATATTTTTTAAAATTCCAATTCTTTTGATCAAATCTTGATCAATAGAAACGTTTTTTTTTAATAATTGCGTTTTTTAAAAATATTTTTGGTATTTTTTTTATTCCGAGCTACCAAAGTGATGCATACGCGTGTCAGCACAGCCCGCGATAACAACTTTGTACTCGAATTTGCAATAATAATGTCAAACGAAGATGCGAACATTCACGAGGCATTCGAGCAGCTTAGGCCCAGATTCCCTAGGGAATTAATGGCGACACTTGATAGTCCTCGAGTACTCAAACCTCGTGATTATTACAAAGTGATCTCGTACCATTAACCTCTCCGCTTATCCCCTCCCACAGCCCAAACTGCCTTTCTCCGTGTAAGCCTATTGCGAACGAAACGATTGCCTTCTGTTGGATTTCCATGTCACAATTATGTGCCTCGTCTCGTATAATTTGCAGACGATAATGCACTTCCTAGAGCTTTGTCTTCCCCCTCCCCCGCCACTCTCGTGAATTTTATCATTTTTGCTAGATGGAAAGCTTAAGAGGCTAAACCATGGTTTTCAATGATAAATTCAAGATTTCAAACAAAAAAAAGAGTTAAAAGTACGTTAAAGAAGCCTCGTTAACAAACATTAAAAATTAGAATTTTTTCTTTTTTTTTTTAAAATTAATTCGAGGCTACATCTCTTCGTTATGGTTTTCTCTTCACAATGCTGTTGGATTTATCAAGTTTCATTGATTTTTCGATTTTTGACAGATTTTTTAAAAGGACCATCGATGTTCATCAATTTTTCCATGCGACACCCTTAAATCTAGTTTTTGCCATTTTTCAAGTGGAATTTTTGAATAAATAGTTTGAGGTATTGAGATAAATTCAATAGTATTAACTGAGCCTGTGAAAATCCTTTTCAAAATGCTTTTCGAAAATCTTAAACCATTTTTTGAATTTTCTGGATTTTTGGGATTCCAGAACGAAAGTGAAAAAGGTTAATTTTTTGTTTAGTTTTTACAACTATTTTGAGGATTTATCTTTTGATAGAAAAGCAGCTCACATGAACACATTAAAAAATGAGCTTTCCTGAATAAAAAAAAATGATTTGATTCCTAAAAATGAACTTTCAGTGGTTTCAGTAGTTGTGATCTGTACATTATTCATTATTTATTATTCCTTATAATTTTCGTTCAATTATTTGCAAATTATTTGGGAAGAACGAAGGAATACTTATTTTGGGGGTCAATTATTAGTGAGAACGAAAAAAGAATTTTTAACGTCAACGAGTCATGGCAGGCGGCGTGCATTGATACTGCAGACGTTCAAGTAGAAACAGCCAGAAATAGTCAGACGAGGTTCAGAGATTGCTACTACTCGCGTTAATACGAATAAAAATCTTTTTTTTTCATAATCTATTTTCTCTTCTTCTCCTATCGGAAAAATTGCCACAAATTCTTCAGGATGAAAAATAATAACAAAATAAATACAAAATTTCAGTTTTTAACAGTCGTAACGATAATAATAACAAATACATAAAAATTTCCCAATGCGTGAGAAATCCTTCTCCATCTATATTCCAATTCACCTTCCCAAAAAAAAAAAAAAATTCGTTTAACCAAAAGCCAAAAACGAACAACAAAAGTGAAACGATGTTTCTTTCAAATTTGGTAATTCGTCCTTGGCTTTTAGATAAACGAGATTTGTTTTTTTTTTTTTTGGAAGTCAAATACCACCATTGGTACGACACTATGAATAAATCCGAAAAACAGAAGCAAACGTCCAAGTATCCCAAAGATGTCGTTTGGGCAATACGTTAAATTTTTTAATACAAAATAGATCGAAGCTTATTTCGAAATCTCGTTAATCGCGGGCATCCGCAGTCGAGTTCGCTCCGAACTCAAACGAAACAATAAAAAAA
>JAPYZI010005273.1:0-23482 GCA_030523105.1 Ophioninae sp. A BG-2022a | reverse complement strand
GATGAAAGCACGATAATTAATATTATAATAATACGAATATAGGCACTCAACGTTGACGCAGTCTTCTAGGAATAAATAATTCATCCCATACAAAAAAAAATTAAAAATAAAAAGTACCGGACAGCAATCCCGCACCCTCACGTACTGTAGTCATGTATGCTACCAACGTGACCATCACATCAATTGTAATGTAAATGCAATATTTTTGTACTTGTTAGTCGCCGCAGGATGGATGATTGGCTCACTTTTGGGGATAATGCTTATCGCTAGATAGATGAAAGTACGACAATTAATATTATAATAATACGTTGACGCAGTTTTTCACGAACAAGTAACTCACCCCATACAAAAAAAAAAGAAAAAAAAAAGTACCGGACTCGGGAAACGATCCCGCACCTTCACGAACCGTAGTTACGAACGCTGTCAACGGGACCACCGTATCATTATAAATAAAAGTGCACTACTCGGTACTTATGCATCGCGGCCGTATGGATGCTTGATGCAAGTACGATAGTTAATATAATAATAATACGAATATAAAAATATTTCCGCTTACCTTTATGAATAACAATTTAGGCATGAGGACGGTGGCGAGTAAAGCGCAAACAATTTTTTACAACATAAACAAGTTGTAATTTATATTTATTGTTATATTTAAATGAACATAAAAACGAATAAAATAAGATAACAGAGTGCGCGATATATTTTTTGTTTTAATCAGCTAAATAAGCTAAATAAGCATTGGAATAATTTAAAAGTCGCGCGCGTGCCGTCGGGTGACGTCACGCGCGAGTCGTGCTCGGATTGCTTTTTTCCTGGAAATTTCGCTCGCTCACGGACAGACGCAGCTATCATTGTGTGATGGGCGCGTAAGACCCTAGAGTGGGGGTCGATTTTACGCGCGATCTGGCTGACTGCCCTAGAGACTCCTTGCAGTATCCGTTGAATCGCACCTTGCGACGGATCAGTAGTTCGGGCGCTGTATTATCAGTTATATCGAAGGAGATTAATAATTGTGAAGATAGGAAATATTGGGAATTAAAATGGAAGATATAAACGTTAATGAGAGTGGAATAAAGTGGCTTTTCATGCCGTGGCAACCCCTCGTTACTTCCGACATCGCTGTGTTGACAGCCGTTGAGGAATCGCTTGTAAACAGTCTTGACACAACTTTGATCGTTCATACTTGTCAATTCGTCACAAATGTCATGCTGCAAGATTTTCCAGCCGAAGTTTTCATCCAAAGGCCAGCCATCGTTTCGGTATTTGTTATTTCTTTTTTTTCAATTTTTATTATAAATATACACAAGAAATTTGAATTCTACAATAATGATTTTTTTTATGTACGAATATGTATACTCGATTTTTACATGTCTCAACATGTATAGCTAAACTAAAAGTGTCAGGAATTACGTACGCTTTAATTATATTGTTTTTTTAACGTATTTAACAAGAAACCAATATAGTTGATAAATCGTCTATTAAAATAAAAAAATACAACGTGGACATTCAATTCTGATATTCTCGTTCGCCGTAAGTCAGATTCATAATTTTTAGAGATATTCCTATAAATATCCGAAACCCGAATAACCCCAAACAAGTCACATTTGCAATTGCTATGAACGTATAAATATCCCTAACAATTGGAAATGTGATTTGTTTGGGTTTGGGATATTTGTAATCTGTCCAATTTATCAATGCTACGGATATTCCGATATCCCTATAAATTGATGATCTTTGTAAATTGGTGGTTTATGTTTAACTTTCTGAAATTAAAATAACCATATAAATAAACAAATTATTTGGTAATTTTTTAATCAGCCAAATTTTGAACAAACCTTGTCTGGAGAAAGCAATTTCTATATCGAGTAAACAGGATTGCGTTTCAATGACTGATTAATGATGAATCCAATATTTGGCTTGTTTTGATTATTCCAACGCCAGATATTGCAAGGTCTGCTGGACCAGAATTCCAACGACGAGACGATATCTTTAGCAGTGATGAGAACGTTGTTCAAGCTGACAAGATCGTTAAGATATCGGATCTATTATTACTGCGATCCGGCGATAGCGAGCAAGCGACCAAACGTGATATTAGGGCAGGCTGAGGCGAGTTGGACTTACGAGTCGTCACTGGACGACCGCGATACACCCGAAGGAGGTTGGCAAGAGGCGAACTATCAGGTTTATCAACATCAGCGCGTAGCCAGCAGAGAAAGTCCCGACATAATCGAAACGGACGTTGACGACACTTTGCCGCGACAGCAACAAATGACCGTTCCTTTTTACTGCGTCGAGACGTTACAAACCGTATTGACTTTGCTGTCTCGACTACCGGCGGATTCTTCGCCTCTAAAAGTCGTCAAGAGCATTCTGGATCTCTCGTTAGAACTCGTCAACTTGACGATCACCAGTTTGAAGCCGTCTATTTGGCTCTCCAATAACTCGTTGTCTCTCAGCGTCAACGAAAGCTTGAAGTTACTTATGCGACTCGTAGGCGAGCTGATTGAATACTTCCGACAGAGTAACGTTGACTATCATCGAATTATTTATCTCCACGCTTTATGTTTGGTGGAAAAAATATTCAGTTCCCTCGTACCTCTCGAGCTAGCGAATATCGTTGTACCAAGAAATCTTAAAGTTGCTGCGACTCGGGCTCTCATAGATGCTCCTGTTTTTCTCATCGATCGAGGATTAGTTTTCATACTGGAAGAGTACGCGCGAGTAAGTCCCTTCTTTTTATTTCCTATTTATTTCGAAGTAATAATTCATATATGTGATACCTCGATAATTATTCTTTTTTCGTTTCTTTCAAGCAATTCAACGACCCTGAAACCACGGAATTGTTACAAATCTTTGACGAAACGACGTTTATAACGGTTTCCCTAGAAGCGGCGATTACTCTGATGAACGACAATTCCAATGTTCCTCGGACGCATGCTGAAACTCTCAAATTAATGTGGACCGCTAAGTCCAGTCTTTCGTTCCACAAACAACTGTCTCTTGTTAAGAAGTGCATTATATTCCTTCAGGACGTACATCCGTGAGTAACATTTGTATAATTGTATAATAAATAATTAATTAACTTAATAAATAATCAATAATTATATAATTGATAATTTGCGTAATATAAATAATTCAATTATACAAATTATACGCCCCATCTAACCACAACATCAATGTACTTGAAAATCAAATAACACAATTATGACTCAAAATTGAAAAAATTGAAAATGTAACAAACAAAAAATGATTTTTCAAATCTTTCGTAGTTTCGTATGAGATAGAAAATTTGATCGATAATTATTCGCTTTTGTTTGATTCGCAGTCTTCTCGAAAAAGAAGAAAAGGATCTCGCTACCAAATTGATCCTTAATCTTTTGGCCAACGAGGACGAGGACATCAGGAGAACCGCTTACGCCGAATGCCATCGAATAATTCGACACGCTCTTGGAGTCGAAGCTCGTCAAATTGGCAAATCCGCGTGGATCAAGGTCGCTTTTTTTTTAGAATCGAGCATCCTGACGGAAATAATTTGTCACGGAGTAGCTGGTATCGACGAAACGGTAAAATTGATTAATCGATCTTTTAGGAATTCGTGTAGCCAAAAATACAAAATATTCCACATATTACTGAATTAATAGAGGTTAGGGGGATCGACAATTTTTTGAGACGAATGAAAAATCGTTTCTCTTTTGGATTACCGATATAAAGAATCATTTATCTTCGACAGATAAAGAGCCTCGCAGAGGACATACTGGTGTACATATTGAAGGGAAAAATTCACATCGGCGAGGAAGGATGGCGGAAATTCCTCGAGGAAGCCTTGATCCCGACGTTTGGGCTTTTGCATTGCATCGCTGCGACGAATTCGCAGCTCGGTCAGTGCATCACAAAAATGCTTGATCCGGATGTTTACGAAAGCCTGAATCTTCCTTACATCGAAGTTTTGAAGGGAAACACGAGACTCCTGTATTCTTCGGACAGCAAACTCCGGGAAGAGGCTCTCTGTCGTTTGATATTCTTGCTCGGACGGGAGAAAGATTCGTCGCTGAAACTTCCTCGACTTTCGTCGCTTCACGGCCTTCCTCTCAGCTCGCTTTGCCTTATCGAGCGATCGCACAGCAGTTTCAAACGATCGGAAGGCAATTATCAAGTACGGTTTCTTCGGGAACGTTGATCGTCTGTAAAAAATAATTAAATCGCGATAAAACAAATCATTCTAAATTGACGTCCGAATTTTCGGCAATAATAAATTCTTTTAATTCTTATTGGCTAATTTCTCTTTGTAATTACTCAATGAATAATTTATAATCGACAAATGATCAATATAGAATCAGAAATAAATGCCTAAATGCGGAAAATATGGGGAAGAAATATATTTAAAAATGAATATTTTTGAATTACGACGAACATCTGAAATCTGTACACGTTTGTTAATTTTCAGACGAGCAGTCTTCTCTCTGTTCTCGAACTGCTGAAGACACCCGACGTCGAGCCGAAAGTTCGGAAATCAGCTCTCGTACAAATGAGCGTAATGCTCTCCGATACTTGCTTGCACAAGCTCTTCATTAGAGAAAACGGATTGGCCTTGATACTAGACACGATGAACAAATCTCTGGTAAAACCGGGTTTCTCGATACTTCTTTTTTGGTTTTTTTCTAGCTCTTGCAAACGTGTCAACATTTTTATTTTTATTTTCCAGCTGGAGAGAGAATACGGGAATTATCCGGATTCCGTTATTCCTTCGTTAGCAATTTTGAGGGTTCTCGCTATAACTCAGTCTTCCGTACGCCACGATTTGTCCACGAGACCGGAAGTTTATTCCAACGTGTTGCGCAGTAAGTTTTCTCGCTTGAATTAAGAGGGAGGAAAATTTAGTTGCTAGTGTGGCTCTATCTTAAAGAAATGGAAATTCAAATTAAAAAAATAGATATTGAAAGTTAAAAAGTAGAGAGTCAAATAAAAAAATGGAAATTCAAAGTTTAAAAATAGAAAGTCAAATTAAAAAATAGAAATTCGAATTTTAAAAATGAAACTTCCAATTAAAAAATGGAAATTCAAATTTAAAAAATGAAAATTCAAATTAAAAAAATAGAAATTTAAAGTTAAAAAATATAAATTCAAATAAAAAGATGGAAATTTAAAGTTAAAAAATAGAAAGTCAAATTACAAAATGGAAATTCAAATTAAAAAAATGAAACTTCCAATTAAAAAATGGAAATTCAAAGTTAAAAAATGGAAATTCAAATTTAAGAAATGAAACTTCCAATTAAAAAATGGAAATTCAAATTTAAAAAATGGAAATACAAATTTAAAAAATTCAAATTCAAATTAAAAAATGGCAATTCAAGTTTTATGAATACAACAAAACTGTCAAAACATTTCCAGGCTTGTTTCTATTCCCGAACAACGATTCGGTGAAGCTGGACGGGTCGCAGCTGCTCAGTATGCTCTTGTACAGCGAGTTCGTAAGAATGCCAACGACGATACGAGAGAACGAGTTCAATTTGGTATCATTGCCGCAGGTGGTAGTTTCGAGAATGAGATTGCCCCTGAACTGTAAGTCTCATTGGCAGGAGAGTCCGAGTATGGAAAAAAGGGTGTATTTGAAAGAGGAAAGCGGTTCGATGCCGGCGGAGTTTCTTCGCGTTTTTTGGTACTGGCAAACGAACGGAAGTACCGAAGATAATTTGGGAAATTCAGCGAACTCGGATGATCTTCCGAGATCGTTGCAAATTACAGAATCGGAATTGTCGAGTTTACGTCACACGTCGATTTATCATTGCGCGAGGGAGCAACTCGTGAATGTACAGAATTCAACGACGCACGGCCAAGTTATCGAAGCGCTTGATCACCTCGCGATGTATCTTAGGTAATTATGCAGAAGTAGGGATCCAACACAATTTTAACGGGAGATTTTATTTTTGCCATAAATTATTTTAATTAATCACCACTAGTGATATTTAGGAAGCAGAGGCTGGCGAAATATCACTATTTTAATTATTCCCAAAAAATTAATTATTTAATTAATAATTTAATTAAAAATTAAACAATTCCATTGAAAATAATTAATTAAAAATTAAGAATTAAAAACAAAAAATTAAAATACATAATAACAAATTAATTCTTTTCCGAAAATGAATTATTATAATTAATAAAAAAATAAATATTAAATCCCAACAATTGTAATTATTTCCCAAAACCCAAACAAACCGGAACAACCTCATAAATTATGGAAATAACGAAGGTTGTTTGTTAGGGTTTGTTATGTCAATCTCCGCCAGCTAAATATTACTAGTAGTGACTAATTCAAGTAATTTATGGCAAACGAAAATCTGCTAAAATTGAGGGGAGAGCCGTAATTCTACGTAATTACCGTATCTTAGATTATGGCTTATTCTACGCAACGACGATGACATCCGAAAGCTCCAAAAATTACCTTGGGAACGATCCTTCGTGAGATTTTTACTTTCGCAACCGACGAACAAAGAGGACTGCGAGCTCTTCGTCGACGTTGTACACTTTTTGTACATCTTCGTAAATACTGGGCTATGCGGCGATTGGCTCGGAAAAATAATACGGAAAAATGTAACGAGGACTCTGAGCGATTTGATCGGTACGATGAACACCGATAATCAGGAGATTCACGAAGCTGTACTAAAATTGGTACGCGCCGCTTCCGCCATCGAAGTATCTCGTAATATCGACGATCGATCATACGAGGATTCTTGGATCCGTTTCGTCGAACTGATCGTTTCGAATCTTTGCTGCGGCGATCAACAACAGAACTCTCAGCAACACGAGAAACAACACTTTTATAATCTCGGTGAGTCGAATAGTCGTCTCGGCAAACCCAAACAAACCCATACACATTCATGGTTTTTTTTTAGAATATATTTTTCAAGGGAGCATTTGTTCTTTTTTACATTTTTAATATTTTTTTTTCATTAAATATTGAACAGCTTGCAAAAAAAAACGTTCTTTTTCAAACGAATATTCATAATTAATTAAATATAATTCATTAATAATTTATTAATAAAAAATATAATTATAAAAACATAATCCAAACAAACCCAAACAAACCCATACACATTCATGGTTTATTTTTAGAATATATTTTTCAAGGGAACATTTGTTCTTTTTTCTTTTTTACATTTTTAATATTTTTTTTTCATTAAATATTGAGCAGCTTGCAAAAAAAACGTTTTTTTTTTAAACGAATATTCATAATTAATTAAATATAATTCATTAATAATTCATTAATAAAAAATACAATTACAATATAATATATATTATATATATTATATTATAATATTAATATAAAAATAATAATTATAATATTATGATAATTATTAATAATAATAATGATGAATTATTTAATTATTCTCCTTTTTCCATATTTGCCAATAAAATATTTAGATTGATCCGATAAATATTTTGTCGACAGCTTATCTCGATTGGTTGTTACGATGTCTGACATATCTGACGAGCAAATGCGACTGGCAGGATCACAAGATGCTTCTGTCTTCATTGGGGAACGCTCTCGTCGAGTTGATCGTGTCGTTTTACGGAGCCGGGACCGTCAGTTTCATGGGACTCTCCATAACACGAAATTCCATAATATGTCTCAATCATTTGATCCACGAGATGCAACGGACTTTTCGTAAAAATGTACGATCGGCCATTTGACGTTTGCGCTTTTTTATAACCCAAACAAACCCATACAAACCCAAACAAAACTTGTTTATCGTGTTTTCAGGAATGGCTCGAATTTTGGTACGACGAGGATCGGAATTTGAGCTGGTTGCCAATGCTATGGGGAAATCGCGATCCACTCGTCCGGGCTTCGGCTTTTCAATTGTTGTCTGCTTTGGCCCGAGCCGATCACACCGCTCCTCAATTGTTAAAAGTAATCGCTCTGGCGCCCAGCGATTTGTGCCATACTTTACTCCGCCATTTTACAAACAGAGACGAGTGTTGCATCGTCAGGGAACAAGCTTGCACGGCGCTCGCAAATTTAGTCAAAAATTCGGACAAATCCTCCTTCCAATATGTAGGTCGAAACTAAAATTAATTTTTCACTGTTTTTAAACATATTCTTGGAAGCGTATCTCTGACGTGGAAAAATTGTTAGCTGGTGATTAATTTTAATGACCAGCTAACAAAAAAAGCGGTTCGCAACTATTGTTTTTAAAAAAAATGGATTAATTTATTGATTAATTGATTTTTCCAAATTTATGAATCAATTTTTCTTGATTTTTAAATTCAATATTTGATTTATAAAATAGAAAGTTGATTACTGAAATTTAATTTATTTATTAGTTGAATATTATTAATTAATTATATAAGTTAGTTAGTCGAATCCTAAAATATATTTTATTTAATCGATTTATTTATAAATTGAATAATCATTTAATACAAAATTAATGAATGATATTAAATTTGATTAACTAATGAATTCATGAATTTCTTATTTTTGTTACATTGAATACGTGAATAATCAGGAAAAATATTTTTAGATCGACACTCTAAAATCGGATGCCCTTATTCTTTACATCGAGCAGAGTAACCTTTATTACGAAATTAGCGTTTTGTGCTCGAATATTTATCTCGGTACGCGGGTCGATCCCGAGCAACGAGACATTTATAACGGAAATTCGGAAAACAGTGCTAGTTTGGTAAGTCGATGAAAATAATTATTTTTTATCAAGAATAATAATCTTTTGAAATTTGTATTTAAGAATAACCTTCTTTTTTTGGTATAGGAAGAGGATGATGATAATGGCCGACGTTTCATCGCTACCCCTTCTTTGATAAGCGTCACGTGTACGCTAGTCAATAATTTAATAATAGTCGGTAAAGAAGATGTCGCCAAACATATCTACGAGCAATCTTTGGATAAATACTTTTTGGGGTAAATGAAATATTTATAATTCGATTTTCGTGATAATGAAGTTCGAAAAGTGCTTTTTTATTGTCAAATAAGAAATTCATATTTTACATTCAGCTTTCTTCAGTTATTTCATTATTATAAGTATTTTTATTGCGATTGTTAACAAAACCAGATGCTTCGGCGTTATCCCTACGCTGGAAGATTCGGAGAAGAAATCAATGGATCGATACTGCGAGATATTAGAAATGTACATCAGCATTTGCACACTCTTAACTAATTGTATTTCGCATTGTGAGGAATTTTCGAACTCGCCGGTTCTTTCGTCCGAAACTCTTCACTCACTGGTCAAGTATTTGGATAAGGAAAATTCTTGTGAGTTATATTTTTTGTTTATCGTAACGATACTATTACATAATTTTGAAATTTAATTTTCGTGTTTATTTTACTTATTTATTTAAATTGTAAATAGTTAATTAATAATCTTCTAAATAATTAACTGTTACTTTTAATAAACTAATTTAAATAAAAATCAAAATTAAATGAATAAATTAAATTAATATAATTAATTAATTAATTAAATTGATCTATTAATTTTAATAAATAGATCAAATAAATACAAAAAGTACATTTCAATTTTATATTCACGAATTTTTAATGAAAATAAAAAATTGAAATTACGAATTGTCATATTAAAATACGAAAAATAAATTTCCGTGTTAAAATATGAAAATTTATGAAATTAATTTATTTAAATTTGGTAATTTGTTTTTCGCTTCGCCAGACGAGGACGAACGAGTGATCTACTTGCGAAAAACTCTAACGACGGAGGTATACAATTTCTTGTCAGTACTGTCGTTGACGGAAAACGGACGTCAGCAAATCGAGGGAATAATAATCTCGACCGAATTGTCAGGAGCGGAAAAAATATTGTCCTCGATTTGCGTATCAATGAGAGACGCTAATCGAGAGCTACGAATGGCGTCCATCAGTTGTCTAGCGTTTTTATTGTCCCTCGAGATACGTTGGAACAGCGAAACGATGGAAAAAGGAAGATCTCAGAAAATTGATAATTCTGAAACGTCGATGAGCAGGGTTCTCGATAATTGTTTCGTACTTGATTCCGAGTCCATTGGCGATGAAGATTACGAATTTCGGAGAGTTCTCTCGAGTCTTAATAAATTATCGGTTGGTCGTAATTCGAACGATTCGACGATGAAACGGACGAAACGAAACAGCGATGAAAAAATACATCTCGGATCGGATATTTCGAAAAAACTCATACATCTCTTCATCGCGTATAACTATGCCAAATCGATAAAGGAAAGTCCGAATATTTTGAGAGACAAAGGAACCGTCGTTGCCGCGCTATCCAATTTATTGTGCGTCTCGAACAAAGCCAAGACTACCGCACTCGCCGAAAATCTACCGGAAACTTGCCTCATGATGATGAAAGAACTTCATACCGAACTCACGCTGGAAACATATCAGGTTTTGCAAACCAGGAGCGCTCGGGAGAAAAGAGTATTTTTCACTTTTTTTTTAATCAGCTTTTTTTTTACTACTCATTTATCTGGTTCGACTGATTTTATGATTCGGTAATAATTCGGTTTGAAAATAGTTTCAGAAATTTGTTTGGGTTCGTTTGGGTTTGGTTCGAAAATAATTCGAAAGCCTGGAAATATTTTCAGCAATTTGTTTCGGTTTGTTTGGGTTCGATCCGAAAATAACTCGAACGCCTGGATGGAAATATTTTCAGAAATTTGTTTGGATTTGATTCGAGAATAATTCGAAAGCCTGGAATTTTTTAAATTCTGTTTGGGTTTGTTTAGGTTCGATTCGAAAATAACTCGAAAGCCTGGATGGAAATATTTTCAGAAATTTGTTTGGGTTTGATTCGAAAATAATTCAAAAGCCTGGAAAAATTTTTAAAAATTTGTAAATTCCGCGTTTTGAAATAATTAGCTTTTTCGTGGTATTGGCTATCATTTTTGTCTGGAATTCGGCTCAAAAGGAAACTCAGTCTGCAATCTACGCAGCGTATAAAAAATGATCTTATTTTTCATCGATCTGAAATTCCTAATTTTATAATTCTAAAATACCGATTTATAGAATCGGTATTTTATCATTTAATATTAATTAAGAAGAATTATGTTTCATTAATCTTAATTATTTTAAGAATATTAATTATAGATTGTACCGAAATATAATTAAAATAATATTATCTTTTAAAATGTAGGTGCATCCTGTGCTGAACGAGATTAAACGGATTCTCGATCTACTCATGAATTTCATGTATAACAGCGAGGAGATTAAAGGGAGACTCGCTAAGGCTGGTTTGGCCGATTGTCTTCACAAACTTTGGGCCTGGATATCGCTCGACGATAGGAGCGTTACGACCGCCCTCGAACTCGTCGCGACATTTACGACCAATTGCTCCGAAGGTTTTTTGTTTTTTTATTTTACCTCGTATCGTCGATTTTCCAATTTTCAAAATTTTTTCGAAGCTTTTTCGAAATTTTTGACTAATTAGGTTTCGCTTTACATTTTTTTCGAAATAAATACATTTTTTTATAATTAAGAAAAAAAATTGTTGGGTTAACATTATTTATAAATAAATAAATGGTTGGATTAATATTATTTATAAATAAATAAATGTTTGGGTTAACATTCGTTATAATTAATTTATTTTTAAATTTTCAAGAATTATTTTTTTATTTGAATTAAAAAATGTTTTTTTAAAATTCGAATTAAAAATAATTCTTGAATATTATCTTTTAATTCGGTGTTACCCCACTACTGCATAATTACCATTTTTTATACTCTTCATTAATACGTTTTTGTAATTTGCTCCGATAATAAAACCGTATCGATTGTTTACAGCTACTCACGCATTGACGATGACGAGCGCGGTTCACGGCACGGGATTACGAAGATGTCCGAACGCGACATCCCTCGTTCATACAATCATTAATTTGATATGTCGAGAAATTGATAAGGCCGGACGTAAATTCGACAATCAAAAAGTTCACTTTGCTTTTCACGTTTTGCGAAACGCTGTTCACGTGCACGAGTGTCGAGTTGCCATTTCCAAGGTAATCCAAAAAAAATTGATGATTCCAAAACCTAAAAAAAATTAAAAATCAATAATTCCAGAACCCAAACAAATAAAAAAATCGATTATTCCAGAACCCAAACAATCCCAAACAAAACCAAAAATCAATAATTCCCGAACCCAAACAAATCCAAAAACCAATAATTCCCGAACCCAAACAAATTCAATAATCAATAATTTCCGAATCCAAACAAATCCAAAAATCAATAATTCCCGAACCCAAACAAAGTTAAATATCAATAATTCTCGAACCCAAACAAATCTACAAACCAATAATTCTCGAACCCAAACAAATAAAAAAATCGATTATTCCAGAACCCAAACAATCCCAAACAAAGCCAAAAATCAATAATTCCCTAACCCAAACAAATCTACAAACCAATAATTCCCGAACCCAAACAAATTCAATAATCAATAATTCCCGAACCCAAACAAAGCCAAAAATCGATCATTTCCGAACCCAAACAAATCCAAAAATCGATAATTTCCGAACCCAAACAAATCCAAAAATCAATAATTCCCGAACCCAAACAAAGCTAAATATCAATAATTCTCGAACCCAAACAAATCTACAAACCAATAATTCCCGAACCCAAAAAAATCCAAAAATCAAAAATTCCAGAACACTGGATTAAACTTTTCATGGATTTATGGTTTTTTTAATCGTAGAGCAATCTTTTACAAGTATTGGAGAAAATTCATCCGGCCCGTACGAAGAGAGCGAAACCTTGGCCCCTCCTCGAAATTTATTGCCTCGAATTTTTCAACGACTTCACGTTTTACGAGGAGGGACAAGTGTGCGTGGCGAAAGTGAGTTTTGGAAAGTACTCGCGCATGTCTTCTGCTTTGTTGCACCGATCGTAGAAAAAAAAATGTTGCCGAATTGTTTTTTTCCATTTTTTATATTTTCAGGCGACCGACGGTCTTGACGTGCTCATCGAATTAGCGAGATCAAATACTCCGGCGACTCGTTTATTGGCGATTTCTACGTTACGCAATTTGGTCTTTAATCCTGGAAACAGAGCTCGTCTTTTAGCTTCGGGTTTGTTATACAAGTTATCTATATCTCATCGTTCCCGTTTACTCGACGCGACGAAAAGTTTTGCCCCCGTAAGCATTTGCTATTCGACAATATTTCGTATACTATAACCGGCATAAAAATGTTGAAACGAGTCACTATTTTTTTACTGCCCGAGATGGGACATTTTTTCGCCGAAATATTGTGTTGCAAATACTTCGGAACTTTTTTTTGCATATCTCGAAATTTCGAGTGTTAAATTAAACGAACTTGTAAATTTAATCGGAGATTAAACCCAAGCAAACCGAAACAAACCCAAACAAACCCAAATACATATTTTGGAAAGTTTTTTCTGATTTCTTCAAATTTCAAGCTTTAAATAAAACGAACTTGTAAATTTAATCGAAGATTAAACCCAAACAAACCCAAATACATATTTTGGAAAGTTTCTTCTTATTTCTCAAAATTTCAAGCTTCAAATAAAACGAACTTGTAAATTTAATCGAAGATTAAACCCAAACAAACCCAAATACCAATTTTGGAAAGTTTTATCGTATTTCTCAAAATTTCGGGTCCTAAATGAAACGAACTTGTAAATTTACTGAAATATTAAACCCAAATGAGCTCGAATAACAATTTTGGGAACTTTTTTTGTACTTCCCAAAATTTGGAAACCCAAATAAAAATAACAAGTAAAAACAATCTCAAAAATTCGATTAATCAAAACAGTAACTTCGTTCGCAGTAAACAAGGACTCAAAAACAAACAAAAAAAATGAACCACGTAAAAAAAATCAATATCCTTATAAAACTCGTCGAAACAAAAAAAAAGAAAATGTTTATAAAAAAAAAAGATTAAGAAAATAAGGATCTGAACAATACCTAATAATCAATAACTTTGTTTTTAAGCTGCCTTCATGAATCTCCTGCACTCGAGTTTCGAGAGCGGTACGTTCAACGAGATCGGTATAACGGGTTCGATACTGTGGTCGCTGGTAGCGAACAATCAGAAGGGAAAACTTACGATACGTAGCGCTGGTTTTTCTCAAAGGATACAAGAAGTATTGGGTAGATTGAGTCTACTGGATATGGCGGAGGAGAAACAACGTCAGGATCTGGCAAAGATACTTCATTACGTCGTCAGAATGTTGAACTCTTCCGAGGGCCAAATATCCACCGAAGTTGGTTGACGCGCGTAGCTTGAATTTGGATTTCCAAATAATAGAATAATATAATTAATTATTTAATACAAATATTAATGATTATATATTATAATATCATATAATTATATTTTTATATTGTTATTATTGGACGATAATCACTATAGGACGTATCTACGTCCAAAAAAAAAAAAAAAAAAAAAAAAAAAAAAAAAACGAAATGAAAATTCCTCGCACTGATAGGTTGACATATTGCGTTGGTGCCTCGCGATACGCATTATACGCGTTACACGGAAATTTATTCGTCGATCGTGCCGAGCGACAAGAGAACGTGCAGGCGTACCAGGAAAATAACCGATCGTTCTCTGCGATGAGTTATGTAAAGTTGAATAAAGCGAGCCTGGAACACTTGTGTCAACGCACGGTGAACATAAAAATAAAAATTGAAAAAGAAAAAGAATAATAAATTGATAGAGAGTCCCGTTGACGGACGATCGTTGCTACGGTTTGGCCTCACCACCAGGGGTAAACAACGGGTAATGAAGATTTCAAGATTCTCGATAACACTGTCGGTAAATCTTGTCCGAGTCGATCGGAGTGATAAAAAGAATTCGCTGATGGTAAAAATCGAAAATAAACGGTGGAATAAAAATAACATTGAATCGTAGTAAAATAGAAACGGCGAAAATAAAAGAAGAAACACGTTCAAGAAAATATCTACAAAGTTCTGCCGCGCTAAACACAATGATGAATTTGAAAAAATTTGAAACGCAATAAAGATTGAAGTTCGAAGAAGGAACGAACTGGAATACGTGATTAGGCGATAAAATCTATGGATAATCGGGATCTGCGATCAGGAGCGGTAATACTATACATAATCGAGTTTTATTTGCATAACTTTTCGTAAGAGTCTTTTCTAAACATATATTTTCCATATTCTTATTTCTATGTTTATTATCGACCTTAACCTACTTTTCTTTCGCTTCGCACATCCCTCCCCTTAAGGGCATGACGAACGAGAGCGCCCCGGTCGCCATTTTGGATAAAAACGTTTCGTTATTGAGAAATCGCGGTTTAAAACGTTTCGACTATCTCTCTCGCATTCGTGTATCACGTGGTAATCTGCGTCATGCCCTTAACTCTTTCCAGAATTTTTCGTTTTTCCTTGTCTTGTTCTTTTTCTCCTTCGCACTCTCCACCATCTTCCATCGTACTAAACTTTTTACACCGCTCTTCTATTTCCCGATAATAACCACAGATCCCTCTCTGGGACTTCGCAACAAGCTCTAACATTCTAGATTTTTTTTTCTCTTGTAACAGTTTGTTTTTATGACGGGATTCACAGATGGTACACGCGAAGCTGACGACCCAAGCTCTTCCCACAAAAACCGTGGGAAGGCGAGACAACGTTTGAAGGTTCTTCCTTACATCCGGCTCGCCACAGTGTGCGTTTGATAATTGAGGCTCTCAATCGAAATTCCTCTACATAAAATTGAAAACTTACCGTAATTATGTAGAAGTGGAGTACCCCTCTAATTTTAGTGCCACATTTTTTTTTTTTTTTGGTACGAACTTTTCCCGCATGTCGCTACTAGTGAATTTGAATCGTGGGAAGACTGACATGTTTTTATTATTTCCATGAGTTATGGGATTTTAAAATTTGAGAAAACGACAAAATAGGGCATTTTTTAATGCATGTTAATGCCTAAATTGATTATGAAAAGTCGTAATATTTATAAAAATAAACATTTCAGAATGTAAGGAAGTAAAATCGTAAGTACCATTCCCCCCATCTTATTAAATTAAAAATGAGAAAATTTAATTAAATTAAACAGCCATAACTACTTGAATATTCTTTTAAAATTAAAAAATAATATTAGAATTATTTTTTTCTTCACACGCGACGTCTTTTTCTCCGTGAATATAACAGAACCTTCCTGTAATACCGATCGCGCCACGGGAGCGTGCCTCCGTGATTCCCAACCGCCCGAAGTGTGAGCGAAAGCGCCACTGATGGACGAACCGCCAACTACGGGCCCGAATTCGCTACAATTTGATTTTTTTTTATTTCTGCAATAAAACTGAATACGCGAACAGTTTTCCCGTGTTCACGGCAACTCTCTTGAGACGAAGCACTTTCATCCGAAAAAATTCGATTTACTCGTGTTGGGTTGGGTATGTAGAGCAGACTGGGATTCGGTAATTTATCATTTGACTGAAGACTCGACAAACATCTGGATCAAGAGACACATCAATTGACCCTCGTTTCATCATTCACGAGCTACTAAATCATCCAATAATGCAGTTTATGAAGACTTCTTGCGGAAAACTAACGTATTTTCTCTTAAGAGCCCGACGAATATTACCACGTGAAAAACACGTACGAGAGAGATAGTCGAAACGTTTCGACCCGCGATTTCACAATAACGAAACATTTTCATAAAAAATGGTGATGGTGGCGTCCTCGGTGCCATCCTCCTGAATTGCACACAAGAAATTTCGTATCGATTGGTTCAGTAGTTTGATAGACTATTGGTTTCAAAATATCGAAGTGGACGAAACCGTGTTCGTCATCTCCTCAAGATCAAGGGAAAAATAAACAAACAATAATAAATAAACCCAAACAAATAAACGCTCGCGAAAGTCAAGATTTTCATGGCAGTCATCTCCAAAAACATAACCCTACCTATTCAAGCTACAAAAAAAAAAAAAAACGAAAGCCCAAACCCAAAAAATTCTCAATAAATGTAAATCCCCTTATCGTAGCGAAGCGAGACGATTCCGTTATCGCGATCACACAGTAAATCGTGATTACGAAAACCGGATCAGCACAAATTGGAATGGTAATTTACCGACTGGCAAACGAGTGTAATTATTCCTCAATTTTTATCTAAGCGAATCTACTTACCGACGGGTACGTACGATACGTGTGTATGAGAAACGTGAAGTGAGAAAGAACGGTTTTGCCAGTATCGTGTTAATCATGGATTAGCGACGCGGGTGGGCCATACGACATAACCTCACAATAAATATTCTAGTGCGTACCTATAAATAAGATCTCGGGGAGCGCGTGCATCCTCGCGTATAAAGATTTACGTTCGATACGAGTACACCGATGGGAAAAGACGATCGATGTATTGTATACATTTGAAACGAAAGTTGGTTGGCTGAGTCGCCGAGGATCGCGGGAGCCACACAAGTGTCGTCGGCATCGTGCAGCGAGGAGGAAAGAGAGAGGAGAGCGTATTGTGTTCGGGGCCTAGTGAGGGGTCACGTGACATCGGATGGATTTGCGTCAATGCTGACCTCCGGGGAGACGATGCTTCTCTTTCTCTCTCTCCGTTTCTCTTCGAATGTGCGCGTGTGTGTGTGCGTGTGTATATATAGATCATGGAGGATAACCTAACGAGGTTATGAAGCGTTGGCGAAACGGCTTTGTGGCATTGGCATCGCGGACCGATCTTATTGCGGACTGAAGAAGCAACCGCAACGATCAAAAGAGCAGAAGTAGCAAAAGAGAAGGAGAGGTTACTTACCATCGATCTATCTCTGTTTCAGGATCGTCCGGTTTTTTACCCTGAAAGAATTATTCCAGTGGATGACTGCAGCCTTTTCGTTAGCGTATCCGTTACTTTCGTCGACATTTTGAGACATCCAGCGCCACCATCCGTTCGATTATCTTTTTATCCCTTTTTCGTATTTTCTAACGATATATAAAACTTGTTTGTTTGGGTTTGGGTTTGTTTGGGTTTATTTGGGTTTGGGTTTGTTTGAGTTTGTTTGGGTTCGATTATCTTTTTATCCCTTTTTCGTATTTTCCACCAATATATAAAACTTATTTGTTTGGGTTTGTTTGGGTTTGGGTTCGATTATCTTTTTATCCCTTTTTCGTATTTTCCACCAATATATAAAATTTTGTTTGTTTGGGTTTGGGTTCGATTATCTTTTTATCCCTTTTTCGTATTTTCTACCAATATATAAAATTTGTTTGTTTGGGTTTGGGTTCGATTATCATTTTATCCCTTTTTCTTATTTTCTACCAATATATAAAATTTGTTTGTTTGGGTTCGATTATCTTTTTATCCCTTTTTCGTATTTTCTACCAAAATATATAAAACTTGTTTCTCACTGAAACCTCCGACATTTCACAGGATGCAACGTCCACGCGCGAAACTTGTTGGCTGCGCTTTCTTTTTTTTTTATGGATCTTCCGATAAGCTCCTAAAAGTTGGGTTAAACACGGTCGAGTCCCTTGTGCCTTGACAGCTGAATGTAAATACGGAATTAAAGAACCGTCCGGCTTGTCCCGTCCTCGAGAAAATTGATGTTCCGAACGCTTCATTTTCACGGTCAAAGTCGGATTTGTGCGACGCAAAACCATAGAGGAATTTTTTCGTCGAATCGAATTACGGCATAACTCGAACTAACTTCGTTCCGTTCGATGAATATTGGATTTTCGGTTTGATGAAAACGCCTCGCGTTGTCAACGATCTTCAGCTTTGATTTTTGGAAACCGTTATTTATTTATTTTTTTTCATTCGAATACTAGTCGTTTGTTTGGGTTTGTTAATTTTCAGTTTCATGAAAACTCCTCGCGTTACGATCTTCAGCTTTGATTTCTGAAAATCTTTTTTTTTCGTTCGAATACTAGTCGTTTGCACGAAAAACTATATTCCTTAAATCTCCATCAATTTCTTCGGCTATTGTTAAACGGGTTGTGAAAAAAAAAATTGGTTTTCCGATGGAAGTTAAGAATTGACCTTTGAAGAGATATTCTCACGATGATATCATAAGTTTCAAGGATTCGTGGAGAACGGTTAGTCAAACTTCCCGATTAACTTTCTTTCGCGTGAAAACATTCAAGTTTCGCCAGTGGATCGGATCCCTTCGAAAGATCGAGATTCCGATTACCGGATATAGAAGCAATCAAGATTAGTGAAATGGAGGGTTTGCTTCTATATCCGATTACCGGATATAGAAGCAATCAAGATTAGTGAAACTTCCTTCGTAAGTTTGAGGTTAGTCGAAACGTTTTAACCGCGATTTCTCAAGAATGAAACATTTTTATAAAAAATGACGAGTAGGAGGTCCTCGGTGCCATCGTCCTGAATGAGCACGAAAAATTTCATACCGATTGGTTCAGCCGTTTGAGAGAACAGTCGTTTCAAAGTTTCGAAGTGGACGCGTTCGTCATGCCCTTAACAAAGAAGAAATTGACGAAAAGTAAAAAAAAAAAATATCTTCGTCGTTTCGTTGCTTCGAAATGATAAAAAAAAACATTCATTGCGATCGTCGAATCAATCGTGAGATATATCGGTTCCACGAAAACATCCACCGTTTCGCAGAAACACGCGATGACTGCTCTTCCCCCTTTACGAAAGTGACTTAAAGCAGACAGAATTACTGACGTCAATGAGAGACGAGGAAAATGTCACGGCGTATTCGGGAATTGCGAAATTAAGATTCACGATCGAAGGAAGGGTATAAACGTCGAAGCTCTAATGCAGGGATCGGCAAGTATTTTTAAGTGGAGTCCAAATTCGGTGTAAAATTTTGTATCGAAAGTCCAGAAAAAAAAGTTAACAATGGGTAGGTACTACTTTTAATTTTTTAAAAATGTAATTAAGTACATTTAGTAATATTTGTCGTTTCGAGGTTGGACCTTCCGTAGTCGGTAATGTATAGCGAAGGTTCCGAGGATACGAAACATTTCGAAAAACTTTAATCAGTCGATTCATTCGAAAGTAATTGTAACGTACTTCTTGTTTCAATACCAAGGCCGAAATCCACAGCTGGTTCGAAAGTAATTGGAATATCGGGATACTGAATAATTAACCATTGAAGGAAGAAGCCTGGTTTCAATTAACGAGCAAATACGACAGAAGTATGAAAACGAAATTTTGGTGATGTGACGTACGTGATTCGCTAAAGAACTGGCCAAATCGTCGAGTAACTTTTATTTGACTTTTATATTTTCAAGCATATATTGCACAAGAGCCTCCAGCGTATTTTTCGCCACGCGGAACCATTAAAAAACATTCGTAACGTTTAAATTCGATTAGCTCCCACGTATTTTGGAATTCCGTCGAATTAATTAGTAAATATCAACAATTGTGCAAATATCGTTGCGTAGTCGATGGTAACGTTACAGTTCTGTCGCGTAGGTTGAAATTTCAACGTTCGGGGTATCATTTCAAAATTCGTTAAAAACGTAACGATGTGTTCCACGAGAAAATTAGCACTCGGAGGTTCGTCGAATTGGTGGATCCTAAACCGACTGGGCAAACGGAATTTTAACGACGGGTTTGTCGTTGGGGCCTTTTCGAGCTCGATTATTACGAACGATCCCGGAAACACCTTAAAACTGAACGACGACCGAGATGATTGGTAAATCCGAAAACCGAAAGAAAATCAATGGAGTGCTGTTATTTTGGTATAAAATGCACTACAGGTAAGGAGTTATATCTAAAGCCTTAAATGCGTCAAAAATTTTCCAAAAATCTATTTTTCCATACATTATTATTCTTTATAATTTCAGGCGTATTTCTGTGGAAGTTGATTGTAAAAATTCCTTATGGATCAAAAGTTATTACAAAAAACGTGACTGCCCAACGAAAAGGGCTCAAAGCGCGATTTAAAAAAAAAAATATTTGTAAGCTACTACAGTGGCATTTTCATAATTAGCCTAAAGGAGTCGCTGTCGAATACGAAATTTTAAACGACATTATTTCGAAGCCAATCGAGAAAAGTTTCAGCGCGACTTTCTAAGTGGCTTATAGGACGGGACATTTCACCGGTCTGGCACGGTTTATAAGCGCTCATACGAGAAAGAACGGGGGCCGACGTACCAAGAGACGTCATGTGTGCCCGCAATGACGCACGTTCTCGGGTGCGCTCGGGCCAGAAAAGAGATAAAGAGATAGCCCCCCTTTTCCCGTCGGCCCCTGATTATAAAGGCTTCGCAACCATCGTTCATTCCTCATTGAAGGGGACGGTCTGGGAGGTGCATCGAGTCACGGACTGAAACTTCGTTTAATTATACTTTAGGGCAGGTATTGATTAAACACCCGAGAATGAGGTGACAATTCGGTCAGATTTTCGAGTAATCGCGGATCAAAGTTTACCTAACTCCGTCAAGTCGTTTATGCGAATTTTTGGTAATTTTTTAAATTACTTTTTATAAACCTGTCGTTCATTCACGTCCATAGGGGCCCATGGGGTCCAGCGGACCCCATCGGTTTTTTTTTAATGTTTGGTAGGAGGGGATTATTCATCCAATTTGAATGAAACGAACGTGGAAATATAGTTGGAAGTATGTAGAATGCGATAGGATTAGAATTTTGTAAACAAAATTAAGATTGTGAAAACATGCGTAAAAATTAGTGAAGTCGCGAAAAACCGTGTTTTTGAAATCATAACTTCGTTATTTTTAGAGATAATTTAAATTGATTAATTAAATAATTTTTTAAATTAATTTATATAATTTTTAATTGAATAATTAGTTGATTTTAATTAATTTAATTAATTGAATAAATTAAAATTAACTAATTAATTAAATTAAGAAAATTGAAATTAATTAATTAATAAAACATTAAAATTAGAATTTTCACGAATATAATGTTAACAGCTGGGATTTTTATTTAAAAAATATTGCTATATTGGATATTTCAAAAAAGGTATTTATTCAGACGTAGTTGACTTCGATACTCTCTGATATTTTATTGAAATCCTTACTGCACGTCGTTCCATTAAATAATCGGTCGTCAAATAATGGCTCGCGTACTCAAAAATGGTAAGAAATATTACAAGAATTTTGAAAAAAAGATTTGACGAGATTTGAACTCCGACCGCGCGGGCAAGATTTTACGAGTCGTAGACGAAGAATCATAAAGAGTGTGGTAAACTTCGGCACGACCACGCCAAGTCCTAATCCGTAACTCGATGCACCTCTTGGACCGTTCCCTCGTCAGCTGTAAATTCGAAGGAGGAAAACGAATTCGCACCTGCTCTATCTCTACCCCCTCTCTTTTTCTCTTACTTTTTCCCTCGCCCACTCTTTCTTCGCGATCATGATAAACTCTCCACGTGGCAGACCAATCTTTCAGGTCTGCTTCAGAGCTCTGTTTTGGGCCCGATGTTTTTTTACACGCTTTTATTTAACTTACACTGTTTGTTGTTGGCGTTGTTGTATGCGTCAAAATTTGTAATCCATTTTTTTTTCACCGTAGCTTTACGA
This sequence comes from Ophioninae sp. A BG-2022a, assembly GCA_030523105.1. Classification (NCBI taxonomy): domain Eukaryota; kingdom Metazoa; phylum Arthropoda; class Insecta; order Hymenoptera; family Ichneumonidae; species Ophioninae sp. A BG-2022a. The sequence goes on along the minus strand of JAPYZI010005273.1, from coordinate 1,061 downwards.
TATTGCTCTTAACCTCAAACACTTTGAGTACTTAATATTCGCAAACGATAAGGTCCTGACGTCTAAGCTGTGTTTGGGTTTGTTTGGGTTTTTTTGAATCAAGATTTAGGATTGAATAGGCCAAGTTTCAAATAAATGGAATGTACTAGAAATGGAATTTACTAGAAATGGAATTCACTAGAAATGGAATTTACTAGAAATGGAATTCACTAGAAATGGAATTTACTAGAAAACGTAATTTCTCTAGATTTCCCGTAACGACCGTGTAGTATCGTTACCTCAATGAAGCAACGTTTACCGGATGACGTTTGCGGTCTCTGGTCACACGATGATGGAAGTTACGAGAATATTACTTAGCGCGAGTGTACGCGCTATCACGAGACACAAATCGCGCCAGCTCTGACGATTCTTTCAAGGAACGTTTTTCCAGGTACGAAGGTACCGGTAAATCGAAATGCGGCAAGCTCGCGTATTTCGCAATACGACAATGTGAATCACTCCTACTCGGCTCGTAGAAGTGTTAAACGTACGAGACGATTCATCGAGATTCGATTCTGATTAATCACGATGATATCGCGCTGGCTCTGGCGTACAATGATGCGCTACAACTTCCGGCATTCCGATGCAGGCACCACCGAGATTATTGACGGTCAAAATAAACAGTGAAAAATATGGGAAAACAGAAGATGACGAATTTACAAATTCCGGGGAAAACACCTTCGAATGTAAGAAATCGTTAAAGCTGTCCAGCTGCCGAAAAGAAAATTTACGTCACGGTTGTTGGTTCGATACGGACAATCTCGAATTCGAGGAAAAATGGACCGTTCTTATTGACCTCTACATTCAATGGCAGCGTTCAAATTAAATCGATATCAAAATATCTATATAGGGGAAAGTAGTACGAGTTGATCCGCCTAAGCGGGAATCGCTGTGAAATACATACTTTTCAAGTTAAACCAACGGTAAAGGCGATTATTACTAGTATATTTATCTATCCAAGTTTCCTAATACTCAAAACCATGAATTAATTTATGTTTCATCAAAATATTTCGTTTTTTAAA
>JAPYZI010005272.1:0-10799 GCA_030523105.1 Ophioninae sp. A BG-2022a | reverse complement strand
CTCTTTTTTTGCGATTTTTCAAGTGGACATTCCGGGGAAACTATGAGAGATATCGATACGAATCCAACGCTATTGTTTAAGTCAGGCAAAAACCTTTTCGAAACCCTCCAAATGAAAGTCGATAGCCTACAAGAAGGTCATCCTACGACCTTTTGAAATATCGTGATTTTTGAGATTCCGGAAAAGTGGCGTGGGAGGAGGAAAAAAATTTTTTTTCCGTTTTTTAAGTATTAAAAGGGTCTATTCGATCGGAAATTTTCCGCTGATTACGAATATGCCCGAGTTTTTGCCGAAAGTGGAAAATTAGACTGGGTAAATGCAAAAAACTTTTATAGAATATTTTTTCGACATTTTTCCCCGCTGCAGCTTACGGTAGTTATCGTAGCGACGCAGGTTACGAATTCGCGCAGTGAACAAGTGACAAATGACAAGTGAAAAAATATATTGATACTTCGGAAGGATGCAAGCGCAGTTGGTAAGAACGGAGAATGCGAGCCGCTGCGCCGCCAGTGAGGAAATCGTTAAACTGAATTTTCTTGATGGTCGTCGTGTTCATCATTCCCTTAAATGGTTCGTATCATTATGAGCCATTTACTACGTTTCAAGATGGCGCGAAATGGTTGCGTTCGCGATTTGATTTGGCACGTTACCGATCGTCACATTTTTCCGACGAACCAGCGGTCAAAAGTACGTAACCTTGTATATGTCTTACCCGGTAGTTAGAAATAATTTTTCCAAATGGTCCATCGTGATGCCCTTGAAACTGTGGACTCCAAGGGTCTTAAAGAGATCCTTCGCCGGTGTTATACTGTAGCATCCAGCGAGTTCCGTTCTCGGGTAGTAAACGATAAAAGCGAGACACATTTCTTGTGTCGCCGCGTAACCGCCCAAAGTCGGAGTTTTCCGATCCTGAGTTCCGTAAACGCATTCGGTCACGAGTTCGTCACCGGGCATTATTTTAACCTCTTCTTCGAGATTGTGCGATTGTTGATAGTCGAAATCGAAGTTATTCTCGCGTACTATTTCTGGCAGTTCTTCGCCTTGACGTATGTGCTTTAGGCTCATTCGACGACCAGCGAGATGCGAGTGCAATACGACCGAAACTGCGTTCACGCCCTCTTCCGGGAAAAGCTACGTAAAGATAATCGCATTAGCGAGTTAGAGGAATCACATCGCTTTTTCGCGTAAAAAATATGGTTATTGTCAATTTTGTAAGATCGTGTATGATAATTGACCAACTTATTTCAACACAACTCCGGATCTTGCTTCAGATCCGTTGTATATATTTTCTTCTTCATATTCTTCGATCAACATAACCTAACCTAACTTCTTGAAGTAGGATAATCGATTTGCTTGTTTCGTAAGTCTTGTGATCATAATTTAAGTTAAACTCTTTTCAGATCCCTTTTATTTACTTTCTTCTTTTCCGTTTTCGAACTATCTAACCTGAAATCCACCCGATTTCACTCTGGGTTAAAATTCCTAATATTTAAAATCGTGAAACATGTATGCAAAAATATTTCTTGGGATTCTGCATTCTGTAGTTAATACCATCAGATTTTTGATGATCCAATTATTAAGGTTATTTACTTCCAGAACTTACAGTGTTTGTACACGAGGGAGTGCAATACCCAGCGGTAGCGTATTCCTTCTGTTGAGGCGGTACCATATGAAGCGGATTTACCGCCACTCCCGTAACGAGGATACCGGCTTCCTTGGGTCTCAAATTTGGAGTCAAATGGAGTCGTACGCCGCTGCTGTCCACTGCATTTTTCAGAGACGGGTTATTGTAGTGAACTTCCAGCATGTAGTACGATCCTTCTATGTGTTCGGCAATGGGAATTCCGACGTCTTCCGCGAACCATTCTCCTGCGAAAGTAATTTGTATTTCTCAACATAATTCATTTCTAACCGGAACAAACCAAAAAAAATATCATCGATGCTCCACCAGCATTTTTGAAAAATCTATTTTGTCAAATTCTCAATAGATATTTCACGAACCTTGGAAAAGAAGAGTATTGGAAGAAATGGTTGAAAAATTATGTAACGCTTTGATCGTAAAGCTGACTTTTCTTCATTTCTTTGGGTTCGCAGTAATTTATATCTTTTTCTAGGTTGTCGCATCTCCGATAAAAAACAAGGATATTATCATCTTCGCCGAAATGAAAATTCACCTTTGCTTCCACGGGCCCAAGCAACGACGGGCTGAATGCAGGAGTCCCACTCACGAGGCATTGTTGATCCGTAACACGGCGCCCCGGCCAATCTAGCGTGCTGTCCCAAGATTGGCAACGTCGAAGCACATTCGTACAGTATCATGTGATGGACGAGACCCCGATTCGCTTTTTCCACCAGAGGTTCGTACTGTTAATAAATCGTAACTTTTAATTATCGTGTTTTTTTATCTCTGAGTTTAGACTTTTTATAAAAAGACTATAATAAAACTAATGATGATGGAATTGAAGTTTCGAACGATGGAACGCAACAAATTTCACTTTCTCAATATTTTGCCGAAAGAAAAAGTTTTAAAACCTTTTGACTCGTATTTAAAATTCTAGAAAGTAAATTTGAAAGAAAAAAAAGTTTGGTAAAGCACTGTAAATGAGGAAAAGATTTTAAAGTCCATTAACGATGATCGATTTTTTTTTTCACAAATTTGTTCCCCTACGAAATAATAATAATAATAATAATCTTCAGGAGTAAAGACATTGAAATAATGATAGAAAATTTCCATACCCCGATCATATGATATTTCTTAGCGAGCGGGGGTGCCTTGAAGATTTTGCACCAGTAAACGGTATCCTGGTTGTCAGTGACATCGAACTGATTGAGTTTGATGTCCCAATGTCGGGTATCCGGGTGAACCGGTGGCGATGGCTTCGGGCCCAGGGCTTTTAGCCTCAAGGCTCTTCCGCCGCGTCTTTCGCCGTGCCAAACGGCGGTGTTCAGTTCCGGATCATTTTCGTGGAGGGCCCAGAGCACTCTGATGTTATCAGCCTGTAAAGGTATTTATGCAATTAGAGATCAGTTTTTCGGACGAAGGGAAGATAGATTTTCAGTGGCATTTTTAGGCTTCTCCGACGGTTTATTCAATTGTAGTTGATTCGCTTACAATTATCATTCTCCAATTATTATTAAATCGCTGGTAGTTATTATCGTTAAATTATCCATTATCAAGTCCATTATCAATTATCAAGTCGATGATCAGTTCAGTTATCAATTATCAATTCCATTATCAATAACCAATTCAATTCTCAACTATCAATTTTCAATTTAAATGTCGATACAATTATCATTAAATAGCTTGTATTTATGACTGTCCCTCGGCCGTCCACTTTGGGACGATCAAATCCGTTAGCATTCTAAAATAGTGAGCTGACGACCAAATACATTGAAAAAAAGAATTTCCTTATATATTTTTTGTCAATCTACAAATACAACTGGCTATCCGCAAAAAAAAAACAATCAAACAAATGCAACTGGCTATCCGCAAAAAAAAACAATCAAAAAAATGCAACTGGCTATCCGCAAAAAAAAACATTCAATTTTTCAAAAAAACAATCAATCAATCAAAAAAACAATCAATCAAAGAAATGCAACTGGCTATCCGCAAAATAACAATCAACCCGAACAAACCCAAACAATCAATTTTTGACCATCGATTTGAATCGTTTGCTATTCATTTAACTTATTAACGCAAAGTGTATTTAAAACGAAAGTATTGTTTTCGGGTGGTCACAGTAGCTCAACCTCTCGAGTTCGTTTATGTTCGCGTTTGTTCTCGCGGTTAAGCCGGTAGATGATGAAGAAGATGAAGTGGACAGTGGATGCCCGCAAGGTGGGTGTTTTTCCGGCACAAGTTCTAGGACTCAAGCGTACCCCATTATTATGTGGAACTCCCTACGTTATTACGTGCTGCGTTACCTTTTTATTATTGCGGGCAAACGAAGATAATACGATAGGAAGAAAACATTGCGCATCTGCAGGGAGCGTGTGGAAACATCGCAAAAAAAAAACAAAAAAACATATTTTCAGGATACATTCAGCTAACTGTCTATTTGCGAATAGGCTATTGGAAAGTTCTCGGAATCGATTCTGATACCCCGTTTTTTAAATTTCCTTGTAAATTCACTTCGCAAAAACTTTTCTCGTCTGGCGTAGGCTGACATTTTCAATTATTTATATAAGTTATGATGTTTCAAAGTTTGCCAAAAAGGTCAATAAAATAGGGCATTTTTGGGTACTTCGATATGCTGAAATTAAGGGGCATTTATGAAATGAGCTTTTCAGAATATACCCAAACAAACCCAAACAATCTCATAATTTATGGAAATAATTAAGGTTGTTTAGGTTTGTTTAAGTTTATTCTGGAATTGTAAATGGAATTAAAATTCTTACTTTGGAAAATTTAGGAATTTTAATTACGAAATTAAAATTCCTAAATTTTAAAATTAATATAATATTGTCAATGATATTAATTTATAAATTAATTAATTATTATAATTACATTTTTAAGATTATCCCAAAAATTGTTAATAATTTTTTTTATTAATCAAATTATATTTAAATTGAAAAAAATTATTTGAATTAAATTTATTTATTAAAAAACTAGATATCTTAATAATTGAAAAGAATTTCTCCTCTAAATACTTATTTAAAATAATGATTCAACGTTAAAAATTTTTCAATATTTAAATCTTATTAATTCGAGAAATAATTATTCAATTTGCATTTAAATGCCTAAAATTCCTATTAAAATGTAATTAAAATGCCTACAAAAATCCCTAAAATAAAAATTCGATTTCGATATATTCGATCGCAGCGCGGCCACAAGAGGTACTAATATTTTTCGTTCACTGCCAAAGCACGATGTCTCCATTTCTTTGAATCCACTTTTCACGGTTCAGAAAAAAAAAAACAGTAAAAAAACTTTTCGTTTGTATTTGGAGGTTAGGCTTACCGATAATGGACGATCTTGGGGATCGCAAGTTTCCCACTTTCTGGAGAAGGTTATAGAGGTGTGAGTGTCGTTTTGATATCCCTCGAGGATCTTGACGTCCTGCGAAAGATCGGTTACCGGCGAAGCATTGGCCTCCCTCATTCCGTGCGAATCCTGCGAGAAACATTGAAAAAAGAAAATTAAAAAAAATGGTCGAATAAAAAATAGTGGGTGGAATCCTGTACTTGAATAATGCGGTTGAAGACGAAAAATCGGCTGGTTGGTATATAATGCATAATTATTTTCAAGCCCTGATGAACACCGATCGTTCCTCGAGATGCCGCCCGATTCCACACATCCGGCGATGCACGGCTAGCTGCACTTCGAAAGGGCATTTTCTCACATATTACTGTGGGAAAGGGACGTTAACCTCGCGGCATAAAACCTTTGTCCTCCACTACACACCGGATACCCTGGGAATCTTTTTCTCATCTGTGAAATATTCACGATTCCCTTTATTCGTAGCCACTTCGTCATCGTTTTTCAGATCGGTTCCAGATCTCCGTCTTGTAACGCACATTTCGTTTACAGATTTGTCCAGTTAGGAAGTTGTCACCCAGAGGCATAGAAATCTTCGAAACGTACAAATCTTTGGGCTTAAAAATCATCGTAAGCGAAATACCAATTTTGGCAATAAATAATATATCATTTGTTTGGGTTGCAAAAGGACGAATTATTGCAATAAACGATATATAATTTGTTTGGGTTCCTTAGGGTTGGGAACGTACGAATTATTGCAATAAACCAATATCTAATTTGTTTGGGTTGGGAAAGAACGAATTATTGCAATAAACGATATATAATTTGTTTGGGTTGGAAAAGGACGAATTATTGCAATAAATAATATATAATTTGTTTGGGTTTCTTTGGGTTGGGAAACAACGAATGATTGCAATAAACAATATCTAATTTGGGTTGGAAAAGGACGAGTTATTGCAATAAACAATATTCAATATTTTGGGTTTGGGTCGGCGAAGGACGAATCATTGCAATAAACGATATCCAATTTGTTTGGGTCAGTTTGGGTTGAAAAAGGTCGAACGATTGCAACAAACGATATCCAATTTGTTACAGTGATCATTATCGCCATGAATTTCTACGTCTCGAAGAAAACAACATTTTTTTTTCAATTGAATTTCATTTTTGTCTCCTCTCGTTCACGAGTTACCGCAGCAAAATAATTTTTCAAGGTTAACTCCCACAAAACGGGCGTTTCACTAAAACGAGGAAATTCCTATCGAATTTTGTACGAGATAATGAAATCCGAAAATTAGTGAGGTTATGTCGATCTTTTACTTGTCTTTTTTTTTTTTTTAAACTTTTCATTAACTTTTTTTTTTTTTGGCTTTTATTATTGTTATAACTTCACCATCGCTCTTCGTAAAACGATTTTTCATTTACCGAGAGTTTCGTAATTGCAGGATCAGTTTGTGGCGCGCTTCTGGCTGGGACTTCCATAACCTCGCTTACTTCTTTGTCGCCACCTGGCAAAGAGCCAGGCAGCTGTACGGGGAACACCCATTCGGCCGTAAGATTCCGCGAGTCCTCCGAGAAAAATGGAATAAAAGGATCCCCCTTGGGTCTCTTTCTAGTTCTCTTTAAGACCCGAAAAACGTGAGAAGAGGGTTTCGTCGGAATTTCATCGGTAGTTCCACGGAATGAAATCTTGAAAGACGAGGCCTTGATGCCTGAAGATGAGACAGGCAGCCTCTTTTGGTCTTCTTTGGTATCAGGGTTTCCTCCGAATTCTCGAGTTCACTGTTATTTAGGGATTTTTCGTTGTCAGTTTTCAATTTGTTTGGGTTTGGGTCTCAAACTGTCGTCTGGAATAATTGATTATTTTCAAAACGGCGTAGAAGTTATTTTATTCTCGAAGAAACGTAATGTGCGATATTTGGATCAACGAGATCGATCGCTCTTTGAAAATTGTTTCGTCTTTCTTGTTATTATCGTAGTTTGGGTTTGTGACTATTCGGATACTTTCGAAATCGAATTTGAGGGCGTATTAATATTTTAGAAATATTTACATAAATACTTAAATCGACATTTTTGATATTATTTAAAAATATTTAAATGAATATTTAAATAAATATTCTAGACATTATTTTAGAAATATTTATATAAATATTTTAATAAATATTTTAATAAATACTTAAGTATTCTAAACATTATTTTAGAAATATTTAAATGAATATTTTAATAAATACTTAAATAAATATTTTAATAAAGACTTTAAATATTATTACGAGTTTTATACCTTCAGGAAATGATTATTATTTCGAAATGTGAGTTTTTGTATCTTCGTAACTCAATAACTTTGTTCTTGAGAGAAACGCGGTTATTTTTAATGGGACTCACAGACCCTTGGGAAGTTTAACAGCTGTTCGAAAACTCCTTATTAAATTCTCTCGGAATGCATAGCTTTTCCATAGATCAACCGAAGGATCGTATTTAAAGGAATGAAGAAGACCCCTGATTATTTTTCCCACCCGAATCATCATTTTTCTACGATCTTTGAATAATCACAATCACTTTCATCACAATCACTTTGAACAATAACAATCAATAATCAATAATCGAATAACTACAAATAAAAAAAAAAAAAACGAAGAAATCTTTCAAAAATATCCATTGACTAATTAAAAAGCAAACAAACAAAAAAAAATTCCTTTTATCACAGAAATAAACTTTGAAACAAAGAAAAAAAAAAAAAAAATGATTCAGGAAAGTTTGAAATTTCTTTTCTCAGATCTCTCGAGTCTTTTTTTTTCGCTGATTCCAAACATTCTTAACCCAAACCATTTCATACTTATCTTCGTTCCCTTTTTTTTCTGACGTTATTAAAAATCCCGTATTTTTATTTCCGCCATTGTCGAAACTGCGACGAAAACTAGCCAAAAGGAATGTTGGGTATGACTGCCTCAATATTCACTGGTAAAACGGAGTCATATCCAAAAGCTGATTTGACCGAAAGCGGAAGGTGGTTACCGGAAAGGTTCTCAGTGGGCCAGACGACCAGCTGGGAGGACGATCTTGCCAAATTAGAGTGGAGAAAGCAATGGGTAGAGGAAGGGACCAGTTGAAGAGTACGCTCGTTCTGGTCCCTCCGCTTTTGACTAGCCAGAAATTACGGTTCCTCCGGGTTGGTCGGTAATGTCTGTAGGCTTCATTTCGACGTGTGCGTCGTTGCCTGGTTTACCTCTTCCCAATGAATCCACGTTCCCCTTGTTACCACATTGAACGACCGGAACGACACAATGCGGGACTCATTCACATTGTGGGTCCGGTGTTTACAGGGAACCGGAGAAACAGGAACGAAAGAAGCGTCGAAGGGGAATTGGAGAGGAGAACGATGAAGGAGGAGGAGGAGGAGGGGAGGGGGGGGGGGGTTGGTGGTTGTATCGGTGCGCAAAACTCGTTTCCTCGTTCGTCTCCGACGTGTACAGACGCGTAAAGATCGCGATGACTGGCGCAAGACGCCATTCTCCAGAACTGCCGCGTTCTGTCTTTTTTCGTTGTTTTTCTGTTGTTGTTGTTTCTTGTCCAGTTCGAGTGCGTTGGAAAAGCTTCATTTTTGCATTGGGATACTCGATTATTCCGTAAAAAGTAAATATCCCGGTTTTGCGATAGGAATCGGTATTAGGTTTTTACGTGGAGTCCCCGATCGAGTCGAGTCGTTTGACGATCGTTCCCGCGATCTGTCAGTCCTCGATAAAAATCTTGATTTTTCAGTCTCCCAGTCGGGGGGGGGGGGGGGTATTTATCAATTTTCAAATGATAATAAGGGATGAAAGAAAACGACTGAATAGCGATTCTTCGAGTAACGCTGGTGTCCGGTTGGTCGCTTCTGGGCACGAGCGGATCTCGGTTGAGACAAAAAGATACCAAGGAGGTATTCGATTGTTGGGCGAACCAGAATTTGTACGGGTCACGCAAAGAGGACTTCAACGATTAGTTTCGATGTACAGAGCGCTTCGGGGAATCGATAAAAACTTGGGGGTTCGAACCGGAGGAGCTCGTAGTCATGATCGTGTTCAACGATCCTCAAGGAATTCCGACGTTCGACTCTAGGCGCGTCGCGAAACGGGAAGTATGAAATTTTAATTCAACGTCGAGCGTTAAGACGCACCGAAACATTATCGCGGTCGGTAAAGCAGGTCGCGATTGTACCAAACGATTTTCATAAAGAGACGTGTCTTCGGATAATACTATTTTTCGTTTGACAAACAATTTAACAAAAAATAGATCGAACGATCTTTTCGAATGAAATGGTTAACAATAGTGGGCCTTATGGCCCAAACTGTACAATCGATCGTCAAAGAATTGGGACCGTTCGAAAGTAGAAAAACAAAACGAGGGTTTTTCTATGGGTTTTTTTATTCGCATTGATAATTCCAATACACTCGTTTCATCAAGCCAGATTTCAGGGGTTTTCGAAACTGTAAGGCCCATACTTATGTATATATAGATATATATATATTTATATTTATATATGGTGGGAGAAAGGGCCCAAAGGCGAAGCGGATGATTATCCCGCAAGGCAATATCAGCCACGCCAGCGGTTCTGCTAACCGGCGTGTTCGCGTCGAGTTCCCTCGACGGGGGGTGGAGGGGGGCCTTATCCTGGATGTCTGGAGGCCTTGATGGGGCCTTACGGTGCTCCGCAGGTTCTACAACTCTTCAATCATTCTACGCCGAAGAGACGTATGAACGCATGCGTGCGCTTTGCTACCGCGAGCCACCACTTGATCGTTATTAATTGCACGATGTATTCGGTGCATTGAGGTTAACAGAAAATCAGTCCCAAAGTAACGTAAGCCACTAGAGAATAACTTATCATTTGATTAATCAAAGCAGACCAAGAGTATTTTTTTTTTTCAATGAAATTATTCTTTTTTCAATTACATTAAATTTGTCAAAATTTGTTGAAACTTTCATAAAAATGATAAACAATTTATAAATTATTTTATCACAATTATTCGTCGATAAAAAAATGTTTAAAGAAATTAAAATAAAAAAAAAAAAAAACAGTTTTCACAATAAACGACGATTTTAGTTTCTTCGTTATTTCTTTACTGTTAAAGAACATTTATCGGGCTTTATCGTTTATCCTCTTCCGTCCTTTTTCGTGGCAAACGAAATTGACGGTTTTATTTAATTTCTTTTTTTCAATGTTTTTTCAATTGATCTTTTCCTCTTTCTTGGCGCGTTTTCTTTTGTTCGAGCTGGATACGTACGAGCTCGAGACTCGATTGCAAAAGAGGATTCGCGATTACAAAAGATTTGAATAATTTCACATACTCGGGCTGCGGTTTGTCGACGTGTCTCGCATCTCTCTGGTCAGATTCATCGTCGAATAAAAGAACGTTCCCGCGAAGACCCAACTCGGTTAAAGTCCGGACTCGGACATAAATTTATCACGACATTATCTTCGTCCATCGCCAACGGCGCTCCGAGCTCACTGATGCCAAATTCTCGCTTTGTTAATTTCTATTTCGTATTCTCCAATTTACTTCTCTCTCTCTCTCTCTCTCTCTCTTATTTATCTTAAGTTTTGGTTTATATAGTTTCGAAACATACAATCTCTATCTATAGTTGATAATATATTTTGGCTGCTGACAAAGCTGCTGTAGGTTGTCATTATTATTATTATTATTATTATTATTATTTTTTTTTTTAATTCGTATTACTTAGTTTTTAATGTAGCATTATTTTATTAGATTTAGTTTTAATTGCTTAGTTTTTAGTTTATAGTTTAGTTTATTATACTATTGTATATAATTATTATTTTTGTTACATT
>JAPYZI010005271.1:0-10801 GCA_030523105.1 Ophioninae sp. A BG-2022a | reverse complement strand
GGCGGCGGCGGCGGCAGCGGCGGCGGCGGCCGCGGCCGCGAGTCTTCCCTCGTGTTGTTGTTGGAGATTCGAGATTGGTCTCCTTTCGACGCCAAACTTGTCTCTCGTCTCTTCTTTTATTTTCATCTTTTCTTCGGTTATGAATTGCATCTCTTCGTCGTGACACCGGGACTCGGTGAGCTCAACGCCGGTCAGCTGCTGTTTCCGGGGCTTTTTTCTCGGTGACATCTCGACCGTTTGATTGATAGGTATTCTCGATTGTTCGGGCTCTTCGTCGAGACCCGGCGAGGAAGTTGCGGAAACGGTCGTCGAGCCGGAACTCTGACAGCCACCGTCGCGTTCACCCCTCGGTGAACCGGGTGGACTAGAGGCGGAAGCGATCGACGGCAAGGCCGCGAGTACAGGTACCAAGTTTTTAGCGACGCCTGTCAATTCGGTTGTCACCGCGCGAATTCGAACGATCGATTATACGATATTAAGAAGAACGCTGCTCTTCTCTACGGGTTACGACAAAGACGCGACACGGACCGATCGTGCGCTCGATCCTTCAACGAACGTACCTTTCGCCGGTGAGCCGTCGTGATCTCGTTTCCTGAGTATGCTCGGTCGTGGCGAGGCGTTCGGCTTTGCGTGGCTTTCCTCGTAGTTGGTTGGTTCGACCAACAGTCTGACCGGTTGCACCGTACCCGGACGATACTGCGAATAAGCACCTGCAAATACCGCGAACGCTTGCAAAACACGAATCTCGATTTGGCGAGTTTTTGTCAACGGTGTTGGTCGTCGTTTCGAACGAACCGCCGATCGAACGTTACTTCGACGGAGCTTTGACTCGAGCACCGATCGAATCGCGAATCTCGAGCGATCGGTTCAGGGTCTAAAGCGGGAACGTTATAATCCCGTATTGAAATTGCCGAGATATAGTTTGGAAACGGGTGGACGTCCAACGACTCACCCGATGGTTCGACCGAATAATAAGTAGTAGTTGTCGCGTGAGGTGAATTCAAGAATAGACCTTGAACCGGTTGCGGACCACCCCCGGCCACTATATTGTTGGTGCTACTGTTGCTGCTGTTGCTCGTCGGTGTCGCAGCGTTGTTACTGTTCAGGCTGCTGGCACTCGTCATGTTTGAGTTCGCGGAGGTTATTCGAATCCCCGATTGTTGTTGCTGCTGCTGCTGCTGCTGCTGCTGCTGCTGCTGCGGCTGTTGGACGGCGGGTTGTTTGGCGATTTGAACGGCCTGCGCTATGCTTTGCGCCGATATCGTCTTAACGGGAGTCGGGGCCGTTCGAGTCGGCGTCAACGGCAACGAATGCAACGCCATCCCGGTTATCCTCGCGACCGAAGCTGCAGGTGCCTGGTTGACGCGCGTCACTTGTCCCCCGGTACTAGACGTCGTCGCTATCACCCGTGGAACGGCACCGATATTCGCGAGTGACGTTACCGTTTGTACGACTCGAGCTCCACCCTGCGGCTGGATCTGTTGTTGCACCTGTATCGGTGGCTGTAACGCGCCGAGCAACCTTTTACTACCATCTTCCGTCCTCCTCTGTCTCCGTACTCTTCGGAAGCTGCTCTATGGATCAGAGGCTGGCTCTTCGCGGACTTTGCGGGTGAGAACGAGCAACCGTCGCGATAGCCCAATTATCGCGGATACGAACCTGCTGAGGAAGAACTATACGGCTGACCGTTGCGGTCGGCGCTCCGGTTGTTGGATTAATCGTCAACTGTCTGCCAACTGTCGGCTGCACGGTTACGGAGGTTGCACCGGTTATTCGGTTAATCGGGCCCATTACCGGTGCGGAGACCGCTATACGATTCACCGGTCCCGTCGCTGTCAGAGGCCTTGACATTTGACTCGCCTGAAAATATAAATAAACGATGATTTCTCGATTATTCGTGATAGGCTCGATGTATCGATCTAAATAAATGAAGAATTTGCGATTGGCGCGGGTCTTACCTGGAGTGGTTGGTTCAGCGATCGACCGGGCTGAACCGTAGTAGTAATACCGGATACTTGGGGTGTCGGGGGCCTAGCTGCGACGGGAATACGAGCCAAGTTGTTACTCGGGAGTACCGGTGCTATCAGCCTCGAAGGTTGTCCCTGCACGACGCCGCCGCCGCCGCCGCCGCCGCCACCGCCGCCGCCGCCGCCTCCGCTGCCGCCTCCGCCGCCACCGCCACCGCCGCCACCGCCGCCGACACCGACGCCGACGCCGACGCCACCGGCCACCATCGTCGCTTGTACGGGTCTCCCCTGGACGGGCGTTACCAATCGAGGTTGTTGACCGCTGTAAACGGCGGTCAACGGTCTCGTCGTTATCCGGCTGACCGGTGGCACCGCGTGTCTCTGCGGCTGTGCGTACACGACCGACGTTGTCTTCGACGGCCATTGTGGGTTCGCCGAACTCGTGTTTAAACTACAGAGTCGAATTCGACGTTGTATTCGATCGGCGTGTACTCTGGCCGGAGTAACCTACAGTTTTAGCGTTTGATACGTACCCTGGTCGCGCGATCGGCACAGCTTGTCCCGTGCAAGCTCTAACGATCGGTGTTGCCACCGTCGACCTCGGTGCCGAAATATTGGCAACAGCGGCCGGGCCTCTCGGCACGTGATACGTCGCCGGTATACTCGTCACTATTTGTTGCGCCGGCTGTGTCTGTTGGACCTGCGGTTGCGACTGCCGATCCATTGTGTTCAACATTCCCGGTGATATGATTCTCACCGTAGAACCCATGGAACAGAGCTGCAACGTGCGCCGCGTATGCATCAAACGGACGTACACGAAAATCATCGTTATTATTGATTTTATTATTATTATTTCGTGTTTCAATATAATTATTGGCACGCTTCTGTGCCAATAATTATATTGAAACGCGTTTAAACAATTATAACTGCTGAGAAAGTACGTTCGAACGGCGAGAATCCGTCCAAATAGCATTATCACGGATATGTCGCTTCGCGACGACTCACGGCTGTTGCGCGTCGTTCAATAGCGATTACATTTTTAACCGGCTCCTTTCAAATTTTCATACTCGAACCGTATCTTGTTAAGTTTATTAAATTGTCGGAAAGCACGCACGAGTGCGCAACGGCGAGCTACAGAAATGAGTTTAAAAATTACAACCGGCTTTACCGTTGTTGTTATTTTACTGGCTTCCGTCGAGGATGCGATTCCGCTTTGAACAATGGGCTTCATCAGGGATAACTTCGGATTGAGATCCAGCGATACCGATTTACCGACCAGTGTGCCGCTCGTCGAGACGCCGCCGATAACGCTCTGGACTGGTTGTATGGTCTGGACATTGGTCTGCACGATATTCTGGACATTTTGAACATTCTGCATATTTTGTATGGTCGTCAGGCCGTGAGACGCCATCGGAACACCCGTCTCCGCCGAACGTTTATCCCCGTCGGCGTCCATTGCGTTTGCCTTCGCGTTCATTCTCGTCGAACTGCGGAATACCACAATTGGCGAATAAGAATCGTAATTCCGAACGTTTTTACAAAGAGCAAATACCCGAGAGTTAATACTTAATTGCTCTCAAAAATAATACTTTGGTGTATTCGTTTTGAGAGCGCTAACTCCGTAAAACATCTTCCGCGCGCATCATCCGTACCGACGCCGAGCCGAACGAAAACTTTTTTTTTCTCAGAGTCTCATCCGTACGGAACACATCGGTCAGCGACAATGACTTTTTAATTTTGTCAGCAAAAAAAAAAATTGTTTCGCTGCAGGAATTGTCGATATACGCTCCATTATAGATTCAGGAAAATTTAGAGACTCGCATTGTTTCTCGTAATATTGTTTCTCATGCGAGGCGGAACAGTCTTTGCCGTATTGACGCGCAACGCGTTTTTATTTTTCATGGAAAGAGGCATCGAGTTTCAAAAGGTTGTTGAGGTTACTGAAAAGGAGCGAAAATTTGTATAGCTCGACCGCACCGAACAGATATTAACTCGATCAAGGAAAATATCGGGACAACAACATTTCCACTCCGATGTTTCGATAACCGTAGCTTTGTGCCAACAAGTATGGAATAACTTGGTGTATTGTTTCGTTTTTTTTTACTTTTTCTCTGACAGCAACACCGTTCGAAAACGATTGATAGTTGTTGGTTCGTACTTTAGAACGAACCTCTCAACACATTTGTCTCTGATAGTCGCACTGATCGTTGCTTTCTTTCTCGGATTCACCGAAATATCGCGAAATTATCGAATTTCATTAAGAGTACGGGAAAAACATTTTTCCGAAATGAACAACGAATCGCACATCCTCGCGGAAGCTTGCAACTGCTCGTACTGGCAACTGGCATAATGCAAACAGTGCATTGCGAGGGCTACCTTCGTTGCTATCGCGCAACCTACGACGCGCAGCGTGTATCGTCTCCTGGTGAGGGCATTCAGTCGCCTCTTTATTCTTCTCTTTCACGAGCTTTTCACATTCAACGGAGTATAATACACACTGAAATACATCCTGATCCTTCGAAGAGGCTCTCGGAATTATTGGTCATATTCGAGCAAACGATACAAGCTGCTCGTTATCGTACAATCGATTGATTATTGAGATAATTGGTACGACGCTCCGTTTAAAATCTCTACGAGGCGAGCGCTTCGGTGCGTCCGCGACATCTGGCGAATCATTGCGAAACGGCGATTACAATAATACTTTATCTTTTACGAAACGCTAACGCGGTTGTTAATGCTTATTAAAAACAGGTTTTTTTTCAGTAATCACCGACTGAACGAAAAGAGGCTCAAAGCACGCATCGTCGTTCGGATCCCTTGTGCTCTGTGCGAATAAATCTGATTCGAGGACGATGGAAAACTCCGAGAGCGCGAGGCATAAAAAATCAGTATGGCTGGCAATCTAGTATTTTTTAAATCCTAGTTTCCACATTGGTCGGATCAACGTCAAATCCGAACGAACGTTCGAGCAGTGTGATCAATTATATGAAACCAGCGGTAAAGGTTAAGCGTATAATCATTGTTGTCCCGTCCAGTAGCGCTTCATCGTTCGATAACTCGGCGTTAATAAGTTTATAGCCAATTTGCGCGGTACGCTAGTTTTTGTTTGACAGGTGATGCGCATGTGCCACGAACCGGATGTACCGGAGCGCCGTTTCAACTGTGAATGGTTCAGCGCGCAATGGCATAGAAACGCACGACAGACGGCGCTGCTGGTCGCGCGGACGAGCTTGGTGCGGGAAGCTCGTCTCGAATGCCCGTCGCTGAGTTCGTGGTTCTTTTAGACCTTTGATACAATGGGTGAGTGTGACGAAAATTTTCACGTCTATTCTTATCCTATTTCATCCGAGTAATTGATCAACAAACCGATAAAATAATGCCACCAGTGGACAGAGGAAATATCGCTCTGTCGAACGAGACCGATATATTTCGACTATTTCAAACGAAAAACTTGCGAATATAGTCGGATCTTTGACGCCCAGTGTTCGCGTTCCCCGACTACGCGTAACCTCGTGCGGTCATTTCGGCTCGGCCGACTTCAAAACCCGTTTCCCAATATCCGATTAACGATTCTCGGCTTCTGAAAATAAATATCTCGGAGTTGCGTCTCGGTCGCACGGTCAAACGAGATTTCACTTTCAGAGTTGCATCGTATTTTGCAGGTATCTCACGCGATCACTGGCACAAGAGACGCGCCACCGGAGGCAAGAGGAAGCCTCTCCGCAAGAAGAGGAAGTTCGAGTTGGGCCGTCCCGCTGCTAATACCAAGCTCGGACCTCAACGTATCCACACCGTGAGTATTTCCTCTTTACGAACCGATCGGGGAATGTTGTTAAACAGCCTTCGGGCCGAGTATAGCTCGACCCGCGCGTGACTTACAAATGTAGTCTTGTAAAACTGACCTCTGTGGAAACGAATTATCGACAGCGCCGCGTGCGAAGCTTTCCCACCGCCGCGCTTCGACGAGCAAACGTAGAAACTTCTACACCAAAGAAGAAAGGTCGATTTCGTTCGAGCGTGAATGACAAACGCGTCGTCTCTTCCTTTCGTTATATATGAAAAAAGTTTACTCTCGTAGAAGTCTATTTTAAGATTTTTGAAACTTTCCTGGAAAAACATTTTAAGTAAACACGCTCGGACGGAGCGTGTAAATTACGTCGGTCGAATAGAGTACGTCCCGGTCGAAATGATGACTCCGACGATCAACCTTACCTACTCCGAATGCCATGACGACATTCCAATGCTCGGTCTGACAAAGAAGAGAATGAAAAAGTTTGGACGGTTCCCGATGTAGTATCTTTAAAGTTAATCGGTTCGTTTTTCTCGCGTTCGTCGGAATACCAAGGTTCGTACACGCGGAGGAAACAAGAAATACAGAGCGCTGCGTCTCGACACTGGCAATTTCTCGTGGGGTTCGGAATGCTCGACCCGAAAGACTCGCATAATCGACGTCGTGTACAACGCGTCGAACAACGAGTTGGTTAGAACCAAGACTCTGGTGAAGAACGCCATCGTCACGATTGACGCGACTCCGTTCAGACAGTGGTACGAGAGCCACTACGTTCTTCCATTGGGACGCAAACGCGGCGCAAAATTGGTAAGTCGCTCGTGGCAATCGTTCCTATATTTCTCTTCTCGGTTTCAACAGCCGCGTACAAGAACGTATAAATTTTTTTCCCGACGCAGACGGAAGCCGAGGAAGAAATTCTGAACAAGAAAAGATCGAAGAAGACCGAAGCCAAGTACAAGGCGAGGCAACGTTTCGCCAAAGTCGAACAAGCCCTGGAAGAGCAATTCGCGACCGGCCGTGTATTAGGTAAATATTCGAAGAATTATTATTACGCGAAAGTTCAAATTGAACTACGATAAATGATGATGCGAATTGTTCATCCCGAGAGCCGTGACGACATATTCCCACAGCGTACTGAATATCGTTTTCGCCGTATCTTCGATATTTGTATACCGTTTCTCGATCACCAGTGCACAATTGCATTTTCCTTTTCAGCGTGCGTTGCCAGCCGACCCGGGCAATGCGGCCGTGCCGACGGATATATTCTCGAGGGCAAAGAACTCGAGTTCTACATGAGGAAGATCAAGAGCAAAAAGGCCAAGTAAACCTTGTAATCGCGCGAGGTGGGTGAAATAAAAAAAAAAACAAAAAAAGAAAAACCGGTATTTCACGGATCTTTAGCCTGCGCTTTATTAGTCGTTATCCTCCCTTGCGGATTATCGTCCTCGAAAACTTTTCCGGCGTCGTGGCTATCCTCCGATCGACGCGAGATTCGCCGCGAGTGTCCTTTCTTATTATTTTCGTTATATCCGATACGAAGAGATTCGATCTCGAAGGGACGCCCCTTTCGAGCAGTTGAAGAAAACAACGAGAATCTTAAGAAACGATTTGTATTGTCACAATACATAAAATTATTAGCTCGCAGCACCGCTATAGAATTATTCGATATATGAACCCGAGTGAGTGCCCGAAATCCCGATGAATGAGTGAAGCTGATTCTACGATACAAGATTAAGATTACTGTACAACGTTTCTATACACTTTACACTTATTTACACCGAGTCGGATGAATCAATCTGTTTTTTTTTTTTTTTCGCGTCTCGTACTTTCGCGTGATTTGAACTTGTCAGGTCGATAGTTTTGAATATGTGTGATCCTCGTCGATCCTGAGCAGTCTCCCGGGTCGACCGGAAAATAACGTTGACCGCTACGGGATCTTGAGATTTTTCGTAATTACGTTCGGCGACGGGAAATCGGATCTCGATGCCGATACGTCTATCGTCCCGGCGTCGGTTATCCCACCCTTATCGTTGACGTTACCTTTCTGAAAAATCATATCAAACATTAGAGCGGCGAACCTCGCTACGGGAGAAAGGAGATTTTTTTAACGCGTTTTTCCGAAGGGTCCAGAGCGCAAGAGATGTAAGCCAATAAGGAATTCGGATCGGGCTAAATACATCTCAACGCGTTACTCGTCGCAAATACCGTATCTTTATTTTATTTCATGATTTTCATAAAAATAAAAAAAATAAGAACGTTCTTACTATCGGGTGAGTCGATGCGCGTTCTCTTCCGTACAAAAGTTGAAAATCGTACGCAAATTTTGTCCCGGATAGAGATTTTTATATAAATATCCGTCGAGTACGAGCACAAACGTGCGGTGATGCAGGGTGCCGCGTTTCAATCGCACATCCCAAACAAATCATGAACACGAAGACGAACGTACGAGTTTTTTTTACATCGGATCAGCAGCAGTTTCGACCGAGGGAACAAACGATGAATGCGAAGCGTCGAGACAGCGAAGCGCGTTCGTCGATCCGACTTGATTTTCGGGTATTCATACGCGGTATACAATCGAAAGGGGGCACCCTGTACGTACGCCTATGTCCGTAAATATATATAAATATACGTGGCGCATTTTTCGAAACGAGTTACAATTTTGCATCACGGTCGAGTTTTTCAAAACGTGTATAGGACTCGAGGGACTTACACCAATTGACTCTAGGCCCCTCTACGAGGTTAGGCATCACCTGCTGCTGCTGCTGCTGCTGCTGCTTATTGCCAGAGTCAGCCGGTAAATTGGTCGGGTTCGAGGGTTTCTGAGCGCACTTCCTCTTGTGCGACTGCCAGTGGGCCTTTTGACAGAGATGGTCGCAATAAGCCGTGTTCCAGCAGCAATAAAAGAGAGCTTCGCGACCGCACTGCGAGCACCATTGTTTCGACTTTGTATCGTCGATGCAGCGAGCTTTCTCCTCCTCGGCTTCCTTGCGAACCTCTTCGATAGCTCGCAATCTCTCGGCCTCGAGGCTCGCCCTCATTTCTCGCAACGTTCGATCTGAAAATGCCTCGGAGGAGCGGTGGAATTAGGTTTAACCATTGTTACCGTTTTATCTTTTTTCGAATCATTAAAAGGACACGGTTCGTCATTTTTTGTTCCGATCGAATATAACGCGAGCGCGTTCTTTGACTTTTCGAGAGAATTGCGTACGATCGCGCGTTCACGGGTTACTTCGGAACAGTGAGAGCTTGGACGCGACCAATTGAAACATAGGTTATTCGAGGCGAGCGTTTCTACACCGCGAGTCTCAAATACTTGATCGAGTCGCGAGGAACATTTGAAAAGTGAAAGGTACGGGGATTCCGAATAATAGGAGCTAGTCGATTATCTCGGGCGCGACTCACCCGTATTATGCTTGAGTTCGGCGAGTTGTTGCTGATGTTGCCATCTCATACGTTCGATCTGCAATCGTAGGGAATGTATCGTAGCCTGATGACTGTCGGCCGTACCGTTGGTTTCGTTGTTGGCCGAATCGGCGGCTTCTTTGATCGCCTCTTCCATCAATTGCGCCATGCGCTTGACCAATTCGTTCGCGCCGCGGTGAAGCTGAGAGCTCAAGGGTCCGGCCTCGGGCGGTGGTAGTTGGTAGTCGAGTCCGTTCTCGCTTCGTTGAGCCGGTATGTACACCATCGTATCGAGCGAACCGGCCGCTGGCTTTGGGAGTTTCGGCAATAGTTGCGGCAAACGAGGCGCCTTGTTGGGAAACGATTTTTTCGCCCGGCTCTGTTTCTTTTGAGCGGCGGGTACGAACATCTGCGGCGAAACGTGCGGTTCCGATTTTATGCGAATGGCAACGGGTTCCGTCGTCGTCGTCGTCGTCGTCGTCGCCGTCGACCCCGCCGCCGCCGTCGTCGTCGTCGCCGCCGCCGCCGTCGTCAGCGTCGCCGTCGTCGTTGTCGTCGCAGTCGTCGTAGTCATCATCGACGACGTCGTCGTCGTCCTGCCCCCCTTCGTTTCCTCGGACGGTGAGGATGTTCGTTTAGGCTCCAAAGTTCCGTTGTTCAGTACCAATATACGCGGCTGTATTTTTCTGCCTGGCATCTTCAGCAGCGAATTCGTTATTATTATGTTGTTGTCGCGTTTACTGTGCAGCAACGATACGTTACCGGGCAGTGTACCCGAATGTGACGCGGATATCGACACAGGCGTCAGAATACCGTTGATCAGCTTAGTCTCAACTGGTTTGGAAA
Source organism: Ophioninae sp. A BG-2022a (assembly GCA_030523105.1). Taxonomy (NCBI): domain Eukaryota; kingdom Metazoa; phylum Arthropoda; class Insecta; order Hymenoptera; family Ichneumonidae; species Ophioninae sp. A BG-2022a. The sequence goes on along the minus strand of JAPYZI010005271.1, from coordinate 796 downwards.
GGTCGCCGGCGGCGGCGGCGGCGGCGGGATCCCGCGATTTTTCGTGATCGCGCGTCGACTTTAACGCTTTCTCAGCGTTAACTTTGTCGACCATACGCGCTTTTGGTTTGTACACCTTTATCAGGCTGGTCTTAGCCTCGATCTTCGAACTGTTGGGCGTTCCTTGGGGCGATCCTTGAAGCACTTTGGTGCTCGAGTTTCGGGGATGCGAGAGTCGTCCCTTGGGATTAACCTTTCTCAACAGAGCCGCCAGCGATTTGTCCAAGGGTGCCAGGCTCTTATCGTTCTTCGGTTTCGTTTGATTGAGCGTCTTTGCGCTCGGCGCGGCGTTAATCTCCGGTGAACCGTCCGCGATCGTCTCGACTTTCATCCCGCCGTTATCCTCGATCGTCGAGGTCGAACTTGTTTCGATAACTTGCACGGGGGAGGAGGAGGAGCTCGGCTCCTTTTCCTGCGTCGAGTTTTTTCTTTCACCGTTGTTGAACGTTTTCTTGAGGCGCTTCTTAGGTCTGGTCGGTTCGGCGGTAGGGCTCCCGGGAAGCCTCGTCGCTGCTTCGTTGCCTCTTTCGTGATCGCTCGGGGTCTCGGTTTTCGGGGAACTCGTCGCGTCCTTCGTCGAAGATTCGAGCGTCGTCGATTCGAGGCCGGTGATCGAGGCGTCGCTGTCGATTTTACGTTTGAGCAGAGTCGCGCGCTTCCGGAAGGGCGACTTTCGCCGAGTGGCGGCACCCAGCGGCTGCGGCTGCGGCTGCGGCTGCGGCTGCGGCTGCGGCTGCGGCGGCGGCGGCGGCGGCGG
>JAPYZI010005270.1:0-10802 GCA_030523105.1 Ophioninae sp. A BG-2022a | reverse complement strand
TTTTTTTTTTTTTTTTTTTTTTTTTTTTTTTTTTTTTTTTTTTTTTTTTTTTTTTTATTTTTTTTTTTTTTTTTTTTTTTTTTTTTTTTTAATTTTTTTTTTTTTTTTTTTTTTTTTTTCGATAACAACGGCGTTTATTATTTTCCCGTTTGGATTTCCTTTGCCTCCTTCAGCTTTCGAACGACCAAACAGCTTTCATTTTCGCGTTCCTTTTTAATTACGAAAATACGATTGCAATTCGCGAAATTAATTAGGCCAAGGAAGGAACAAACGAGGAAGGATTTTCCCGGGACCACAATGAACCCCTTTACCTCAATCTTTTACATTTTCAACCCCTTTTGTACACGGACAATAATTCCCGGATGGAAAATTTACAATGGGACTTATGTACGGGAAAATATAAGCTAAAATTGAGGAAAAAAATAAAATTCTTATTTCTCGTTTTGGACAATGAAGTATGATGTACGCGGCCACGGAATACTCCTCCAGTTTTCTTTATTCCCATTGAAATCCTCGAAATTTCATATTTCAAGTGCTTTTATGTGCCACATGGATAAATCCGGGATAGTAATCGTGGGGACTGTCCCCATATCTCTTGATAACCGACACAAAGATACAAAGGGGCTCTTGTGTTCTTTTCCTTATTTTCTACAGGGTGGCCCAAAAAGTGACGTCTGGCAGGAATGTTTACTTACCTTTTTTCGTTTTTTAAAAAAAGGATATTGTTTATTTTTTACTAAAAAATAATAATAATAAATCGCTGCATTCCAACTATTTTATTTTTTAACCAATTAAAAAATTGAATTAAATTTTAACGTATTAGATCAATTTTCTAAAATATAAGTTGTTAAATAATACAATTAAATGTAATCTAACAAATCAAATTTTAACGAAGTACATTTTAATAAACTATATTTTAAGGATTTTTTTTTTATTTTATGGTCACCCTGTCTATCCAACATTATTTTCTCACTCTCGAAAATTCGTATCCCTATAACTCGCGTTCCCTACAGTTTCGAAGACATAAAAGGTATCGAATCTTTTCTATCTCTCGGTGGGTATTCATGAATATATCGATCCGTGGGCTCGTTGTATCATCCCTCGGAAAAAGCCTTTCCACCCTTCAGAACTTAAATTCAAAGAATCTTCAAATAAATTTCCAATAATATTAATTAATAACAAAAAAAACCTAAATATAATTTTAAATATCTACGACGTTATTCAGGGTTATAAATTTTCGATTTTCCATTTTTTATTCAATTTTTATCGAACGCCCTATCCGATAATGCCAATAATGCAAAAAAAAAAAAAAAATTCCAATAATAGCCCAAAGCGGTACAAATGTTCATATCCTCGAACTATTTTTTCACAAAAAACGAGAAACGAAAAAAATTAATAAAAAATATAAAAATAAAAATAAATAAAAATCTCGAAGTTTAGGAGTCGAACATTCGCGAGAATAATAGCTTTGAGGAAATGTTTATTTCGAATATAGATATACGTGCTCGTGGTGAAAAAGTAACGAGCGATGCCAGGAAATTGCCCAGTAAAAAAACCGAATAAATTTCCACTGGGAATATACGTGCACACATTTGTGCATTCATTTTTCAGCGACGAACAGGTTTCATACACGGAAGCTCGTCCATTGTTATCAGCTTAAAAAAAAAAAATAAAAAATAATATAAGAAGAAAAAAAAGAACGCTTTCTGAATTATCAGCATCGCTGGTTATACTCGTTGCATAAATATCCATTGTTTAACTTGGCCATCGGAAAAAGGTCTCCCAGTGAGGGCAAAGAAAATCCTCAAGGTATTCATAGCGTCGCGAAACGTAGCTCAAGCTCCCAAGAATCTCTCGAACGTTTCCTATCCCCTCTTCGTATCTCGTCATCTTGTTTAATCGCCCAAGAATTTTTCCTCTCAAATAAAACTCTGAACTGGTGCCACCAATATTTCATAAAACGAGTGAAAGGTCGATGTTGAAGTACCAATTTAATTTTTCAAAAATGCTCGCTCGGTTTTTTTTATTTTCAAAAAGGAGAAAATTGACAATTCGGCTGTAGATATATATATATATATATATATATATATATATATATTTTTACCCGAATTTCGAATAAATATAAATTTTTTTATATATTCAAAAAGGAAAAAATTCTCGAATCAAGTGTCGATATGTATAAATATATTTTACACGAATTTTAAATAAAGTACCAATTTAATTTTTCAAAAATGCTCGGTCTGTTTTTTTATTTTCAAAAAGGAGAAAATTGACAATTCGGCTGTAGATATATATATATATATTTTTTTTTTTTACACGAATTTCGAATAAATATAAATTTATTCAAATGTTCATTCGTAAAAAATAATGTTTGAAAAATAATAAATAAATTAATTAATTACATTTCTTACCCATTTTAATTAAATTAAACTTTCCCATTCACTTTTTTAAAAATGTCATTTTATTTCCTTTACCTTAATTTTGAAAATATGACCAAAAGACAAAAGAGAGAGAGAAAAAACTGAATTTTTTGTAAAAATATCGTTGCCTCGAACTCCCACGTAGAATTATTCAAAAGCCTAAGAATTCATTAATTTCTTTATTCTCACTTAATAATGAGACGCTTTTTGCGTCACTGAGAAAACACTCGAGAAGTTTTATCGGAACGTTGACTCTGAGAAAGACCACACCGAGAGCCGATAATTCGTCTCTTCTACGCCAAGAGTAATTAAATTCCATTCGACGTCGTATCGCTGACTCTTGATGCCCGACTCCAGAACATTTTCCATTTCTCTCTTTCTCCCTTCCTTTCCCTCTCCTATTAGTGGCTCACCTTATCAAAACGAATTTGCAATTAAATTGTTCTTGCACGCCCACACGTATATATTTATACAGGGTGGTAGGGAAAGTACAAAATTAGACTGAAAAAGCGTTAAAAACGACGAATGACATTCCGTCGTGAGACACCCTGTATATGTGTGTAGCACCAGGGCAACGAACGTCTAATTTCTGCCAATTGTTTCCCTCTCTCTCTCCAATAAGACAGATAATGATTTATGAGATTAATAATAAATATAGCTTATTCAATAACATATAATACATTATTTATAATAAATAATAATAACAATATAATAACAATATAATTTGTAACATTATTTGTAAAAAGAAATTTCAAAAGATAGTACGATATAATATTTAAGATATAAATATTATTCATATTTATATTATTTATTTATAATTTATTGTGATTCATTCAGAATTGCTATTATTATTATTATTATTGATATTTTAAATCACAATCCCTATTTTTATTATAATTTGGTAACTTTATTATTATTAGTGTCATTTTTATTATTCTAGGGAATAAAATCTCTCTCAGTAAAGTCAGTAAATTCAGTGGTGCGGCTAATATCTTTGAATATTACTGCATTTTTAGTTTATTTTATATTTTTTGGTTTTTATTGCTATTTTTTATTTATTTTAATTATGTTTTTTGGTATATTTTACATTTTTTTTACATTATTTTAGCTATTATTTTGTAAAAATTGTCTATTTTATTTTATATTGCAATTGTCAAATAGTTCGAAAGTTTTTTTTAAACTGGGGCATAACAAAATTTATCATCATTATCATCTTCATCATTTTTCTTTGTCTGTCTTTCCTTCTCACTGTATTTATATAAAATCGATTATTCAAATGAAGCGGATTTATTCGTGTCTCTAAGAAAATTGCCCGTCTATCTCAGTGAAAGAAACGAGAAGTAAAACTGATGAAAAATTCATTGGTTATTCATCGGGTATGAATAGCAATTCGAATTGTTTACGAAATCATGAAGATTCAAAAATACATCGAAACCGGAGAAAGAGATTTTACGATTGCAGTTGCAAAAACGATTTTTCTATTTTTTTCAAAATGATCTTTTTTTTTTCAATTATGATCGGATCATTATTCAATTACGAGTCGATGCGATATCAATATGGAACTACGTATATTTTACCGTTGGAGTAGCGCAGACGTCACGGACGAGTATTCCAATGTGACAACACTCCCTTTCAACTTTCATCCAATTCAATCAGATACTTTTGAAACTTTGTCGATTGCAGGTCTTCAATGTTCCTCCGTAATCTTTACGAGTTAGGAATGTATATGGCGGTTACAGAGATGTACAGGGTGACTCAAAAAATAAGCTTTGAGGCCTCGCATTTTTATCCCTTTTAATCTCTCCCAATTCAGTTTTTAAATTCATTACAATTTTCCAAAAAAATATTATTTTCAAATATTAATCGAAATTTTCTATAGCATTTTGTAATCTTTTAAGGGGATTTTTTCCAATTTATGTATCGTTATTATGAGTATTTTTTTTTTTTATTTTTTACCTTCACTGGATATTTTTTCTATTTGATGGTTATTTTTTTCTGGATCTCTTTTTTTGACAGTAACAATTTTTATTTTAATTTCTAGAGCTTTTAAAATAACAAAATAAAATTACAGAATCCTCGTTGCATTAATTCCAACAGGCATAAACCACCTAAACCGAAATTTTCTTTTGTGACGTCCCTTTTCACCAGGATGTTTTATTTTTCACTAGAATTTCCTAGATATAAAAAAAAAGTAACCAAATGAACCTTTGGCCCTATTTTACGATATCTCCGCTTATTTTCATTCTTATTTCGAGACATTTGTAAAATTGAATCCACAAGTGGCGGGTACAGGTGCAGAATGAGGAAAAAGGGGCAGGGGGTTGTTACTGCGCCGAACGGAAATTCGAGAACGGGCTGACACGAGGATATAAAAAAATAAAGGTCTCAGGGGTAGGGAGAAAACAGGAGAAACGACAGGGGATGAAAAGAAGCTAAACAAAAAGATCGTGAGAACGGGGGATAGGTCGGGAGGAGTACAAAAGAGCACATCCGTTCAATGGGCATACAGGCTCTCTGCATGTACCGGTTAAGAGCTTTTTCCACCCCGTGACGACGTCACAGACGAGGGTGTCCGTTATACACACATCGGACATTGCGTGGCGAGAGTTCGAGCTCCGCATACCCAATGCTTCCCGGTCACCATCCTAAAACTCCTACCCCCGTTTTTTTTCCATTTCCCATCATGACCCAAACTTTTCCGAAACTTTTAGCCTCCTCATCTGGATCTTCGTCTCGTCTCGTCCAAACTTTGAAACTCGACGGAAAAAATGTTGGTTTTTTTTTCATTGATTTTATTTTCCAGCCTGTGGGGAATATTGACACGGGGAATCCCTCACGCGAATGATGGACTTTGAGGGACGTTTGAACTCGGTCGAGGATTTTATAATGAGGGAAAAGCTCGCTTGAGGGTTAACTGAAGGAAAGACTTATTTGAGGATTTCTTGATGAGGGAAAGACTTCGTTTGAGGTTTATTTGATGACGAAAAGCTTATTTGATGTTTATCTGATGAGGGAAAGGCTTGACGATCATGTTTACTTTACGAGGAAAGCTTCAAGTAAAAATCTTGACCTTATTGACCCAATACTGCAATGACTTTTATTTTTCGGAAACTTCAACCATTTTCATCAAGATTTTTGCTTCGTCTCGCCCGAACTTTCAAGCTCGGAGGAATAAACTTTTTTTTTAACCCACAACGTAAGTCATGTTGACAACCAGCTCTTGAGGAGTTTTTTAGACAGTTAAAAGATCGATTTTGTCCTATACGTCGAATTGAGGTACATAAAAAAAAACGGACACTTTCTCATTTCACGTGGAACGAACGATATTGCAAGCGCGTTTGAGGGTGGCGAATAAAATTCTTCGAGGACACCGGTTTGCTGCGACGTGGCTCCATGGAGAATAGTTCTCCGCAGGGTTCTCGGGTTGGCTCTGGGACGATATTTAACTGCACCTGGTGCACCGTTGCACTATGCAAAGACTGCGGAAGCTCTAAGCATTTTCGTGTGCAACAGACATAAATGAAGAAAGGTTCGGACTGACATACACAAACCCAAACGTAGATACGTGAGTAAATATAAATATAGGAAGAACAAGGTGATCGAGGGAGATAAAAGAGAGGTCCAACGAGGTCGCCAACGAAAACCAAGCTTTCGGAAGTCTGGTAAGAATTTCTTTGTCTCAAATTGGGCAAATCGTCGACGTGACCCGAGCTACTTAAGGACACTCGGTTCACTCAGAGACACTCTTCTCTCTTTTGTGGTATCAGCTGGCAGAAAATGGATTTCCCCTGAAGGGTAGATGTTTTCTTCTTTCGAGGGGATCACTTTTTTTCTTTTCGTTCCGGAAGGAAATAGACGAAAGGAGCAAACTGGGTACGTCAAAACGTCCAAACATTAATGATCGATGGATTTATGATTGGCTAATTAGACCGTGTAGAAAATAGACAAAATGTCACCAGGAAATGTCATGATACGTAACAGCTTATTTGAGGCTTTCCTCATGATCAAATAAGAACACGAGGACTTATTTGATCATGATCACATTTTTCTAGGGACTTAATTTTCGCTGAATACTTATCATGGAGAAAAATATTAAAGACCCTCATTATTCTGCCTCAAACGACACTCAGTAGCGAAGCGTGATCGATTTGGACTCCAATAAAGTTAGGGAAATTCTATATCAGCCTGACCAAAGCTCTAATTGAATTTCCGGCCGGGAATAGTCTTGCCATCCGTCCACCGTTTGGCCCCAGGTTTGTTGACGAAAAAAAGAAAACTCTGCGGGATCCCTTAGCCGGAAATCTAGTCCTGTTTATACCGAGTCAATTTCCAGAGTTCGTTTGGGATCCCCTTCTCTGGAACGATGTGCAACAAGCCGAGGTGCATCATCCGCGTTAATTGGCAGGAGTTCGAGCTCGAGAGCAATTAGCCCTAGACGTTGGCGTGTGTAACTCGATAAACGACCGGCTCGAAGTTTTCCACGGTATTTCAAAAACGGATCACCCCTTTCAAGTTCCCATATTTTTTTTCTTTGACGACGCTTCTCCTAGTTATTTTTGTTTTTTCTACCACGTACTTCCGCTCAACGGGACAGGGAGCTTGCAGGCAAAAAAGGGGAACGTTTCGATACGAGATTCGAGTGAATTTGCCCGGCTGTGCTAGACCCAATAAAGAACCAGGGAGGAAAAGTATTTGCACGATTACATGGTATATGTGTGTGTATGTCGGGGAGAGAAAGAGAGATGGGCAGGGGGAAAGAGGGAAGGAGAGAGCCTCTTCCATCGTGAATTTCTACCACAGAGTACATCGGAGGGTCGATAGCCCTGTACGGCGCTCGCGCACCCCGTTCCCATATCCATGCACACTTACACTGCCCCCATGAGTTCGTAAAAGCATCTAGACACCGAGATGAGAGACACACCGGTAAAAAGTGGCAGCTTGGCGGACCAGCTTTCGTCTGTACCTGATACACGTATAGAAATTCACACGAGCATGAACCGAGTCCCATAGGGCGGAAAGTACGTGAAATCGAGCAGTTCCACACCGTTAACTCTCGAGATCCGCGAGCTGGACTGGTGCATGCATAAGAGAAGTGAACAGAGAAAGAACGGTAGCCCGTACGAGTTCGCTCGACCCAGTTCTCCCATCTCATGGCTGATTTTAAAGGCTTTTTATTATATTTTAAAAAATGTTTCGTGTCCAGAAGATAGTGAAATGTACGTGGTTCGTACTCGCGAAATTTTGAGACGATAGGATCAGCGGTTCTCGAGTTATAGCCAGTTTCCCCCTGCCCTCCTGCTCGGAAATTTTTCGTTTTTTTTCTGCTTTTTTTTGGGACAGAGTCGTTCAGCCCGCAACGCGGAGAAACTCTGACGCGGTGGAACGTTGGTTCTTCAATATTCAGGCGCCACAAGGCAGCTCAAGGCGAATAACAAGACCTCGAAGAAACCCCGTGAGATTTGGAGCTCTTTCGACGCAGCGGGCAGGTTTACTGACCACTCGAGAAACTCTTGCATTTTTAGTGATACTCGGAGTCATCGAAAAGTCAAGCTCCTTCGTGACTCCACTGCGTTCCCCGAACTCGAGGCTGAGCACGGAGGGAGACAAATTTAACGAGGCCGAAGATCGTCGAGGTGTCCTAATTACGGCGTTTTCTTTTTTTTCAACAGCTTTAATGAGGCTTTAAAATGAGAAAATATATTTCACTTGGTAGAATTTCCGGTCATTAATTGTTCAATTATTTTTGCCACTAATATTATCGTTTCCAAGATCTGATAATTTTCTCAGGTGTGTTTTGCAACCCCAAATTTATATTTTTTTAAATATTCTTCAAATGGTCTCGACGTTTAAACATTTATTTTTTTTAAAGCTTTTTTTTTTGGTGCTTAGTTGTTCGACGAAGAAATTCGACGAATCATAAATCGACTTTGATGGAAAATTGAAGAAATGGATACGAATAACAAAAAAAAAAGTGGCGAGAGCGCTGGCCAATGTTGAATTTCTCCCACGGCCGTCCTCGACCGACTTCCTGTTCGCGCGCGATTTGCACCCCCGTGGTAAACGTACATATATATATTGAGCATGCACGTGTGGGTGAATCTTTAACAAAGACTGAAGGATCCGACAGGATTATTCCAAGAGCGTGACCTACTTGAATTTTTTTAAAAGTAAAAAAAAATGACTATCGAAACGACTGAAGTTTAAAAAAAAACCTAAAATACGAAAAGAACAAACGCATTTATTAAATTCATAATAAAATTAATAACCGGTATAATAATCGTTCGAGTAATAAAATAAAATTTATAATTAATAATCATGAAATTTGGTTACGCAAATTATCTTAAACAATAAAATATTCATAAAAATTATAAAAGACTATTTTTATAAATTATTAATAAGAGTAAAAAAACATTTAGGCACAAAAAAATTAATTTATACTATAAAACGCTGTTTATATTGATTTTTAATAACATTTAAAAAATATCTACGAATCAAAAAATTCACTAATATTATAAAACGCTGCTTTTTTAAAATTTAAATAAGAGTGAGGATGTTTTGATGAACAAAAAAAAATAAACTTAGGCTTAATCAGCGATGGTTATGCCATTTTGAAAAAAACATTCTCGAAAAAATTTCCTTTGAAATAAACAAAGATTTGAAAATCCATTTTTTCAAAATTTCAAAGTAGAATGGTGCTTGAAATATAATTTTCATGTTTTCCTCTCCCAGGCAATTTTGTTTGATAAAAATGGTATAAAAGCAGTCGATGTACATTGTAAGAAATCCAGGCGGGGTTAAAAGTGTCATTCATAGAAAGGCTCTTCCGGGTGTGTAGCGGGATGAAAAGACCGGTCGTATAATCGTCAGTGCAGCCATTCTACAGTGTCGTGCGTAGACCACACGGGACGATAACCTCAATGTCCCCCTTTGCGACGCTTTTATGTGTTGTGTCAGCCATTGCAGGGTGTATATTGCTGCTTTAACGAGAGCTGGAGAGAGAGAGACGAGAGACCCCACCGTTTATTCCGCACCTTTACATCCCCCATGGAACATTACTTCGAGGCCACAAATGATGAGTTGTTAAAAAAGCCCTACAGCGTTTCCCTAAAGGGCAAATATTAAAATAACATCTATACGAAAGGGTCAGACAGACTGGAACCAGCTATTCCGTAGAGTGTGCTCTCAAGGACGGCAAAGGTCAAAAAACTGGCGAACATAAACGCCTCAAGAGATTCCTAAAAAAAAAAAAAAAAAAACAAACATAAAACAACGATTCTTTTTCAGACTTGTTTCAGACGGCTGAGGAGTATTCGTTTTTATGGGAATTCCCTGGATCGTATGAGGCCACTTGACCTTCAATGACCTTGAGGTCAAATTCTTGAGATTGAAGAACTCTATTTTTGTTTTTGGGTATCACCTTGATGTACATGTTCGATCGTTTTAACCTTGAATGACCTTGAGGACAAATTCCATTTCTTTCGGACCACTTTCAAGGTTGTTTGGATCGACCTTGAGATTACATAACTCTATTTTGATGTTTTTAGGAATCTCCTACATATATGTACATATATGGCCAAGTATTTGATCTTTTTGACTTTGGTTTTTGACCTTGACTGACCTTGAGGCCTTCCATTCAAGAGCAAAAATCTAGTTTCTGAAATAACGAATACTCGAGAGCAATAACTTTTGAAAGTACGATTAAAGGGGTACCATCGAGATTTGAATAGTTCAAAAATAACCTCAAAAGTTTTAGGCGTCCTAAATTTGCACCAAGGTCGAAAAGGTCCCTCGAATCGATTCGATGGAAAAAAAAGTTAGTCTCGAAATCGTCGAAGGGCGTATAAAACAAGAGGCTAGGCGAATCCAAGAATAGATGCATCAACTAATTCATCATTGTTAACTGTTAAGTGATAAATTGGATAGATTGGGGGTGTACGAGCGATAGAGTGCAAAAAGCTCATGCCGACGATACGAAGGTCCGTGCAGTGGCTACGGTAATTCCGGAGAAACAAGTCAGACGTTTTCTTGACTAGATAGAGCGGTGTACGAGGGAGTGGGGTTTTCGTTCAACGTCGATATACGTCAGGGTGGCTTTCCAGGAGTCTTCCATGCACGGACGCCTTCTTTGGGGCGTTTCAAAGTGCGCGGCTCTTTTAGCTCGCGTGACGAAATACCTCTCGTGGCCGTGTCAACGTCACGAGCCAACCAAAACGAAAACGAGCAGGAGGTAACAAAGAGAATTGTAACGAGCCAACCAAAGTGGACGTCAAAGTGAAATTCTCTAAAGTTTTCAACAGCAGTAAAGAAATTTTTCGATTTCTCGTTCAATTGGGATCGTACCTAGGTCCCGATACTAATGAAATTTCGAAATATCGGTTAGTA
>JAPYZI010005269.1:0-10804 GCA_030523105.1 Ophioninae sp. A BG-2022a | reverse complement strand
CTAGTAATAATCGCCTTTACTGTTGGTTTAACTTGAAAAGTATGTATTTCACAGCGATTCCCGCTTAGGGGGATCAACTCGTACTACTTTCCCCTACGTCTCGTTGTTCGGACGATTGGTGAATAGGCCGAGCAAAGTTTCACGTCGTCCTGGCTCACCTTCCTTCCAATCTATTGTCATGTGACACTTCGAGCGAGCCCTACTCCTTTCCGTAAATTTCATTTGACATGAACGCGGTAAATTTAAAAGGGACTCGGGACATTACACCATTACACTATGTTGACAATTACATAAGTATTGAAATCTGATTTGAACAGAAAGACTGATTCTAATCCTAAAGTTAAGCTTAAGATACGTTAATGTTTGGTTGATTTTATTTTCAGTTTATTTTCCAAAGAAGATTACTTTAAGTTTTGTCACTAAGAGACTTTAAGTAAAAAATTGACTGTCAAAGAGAAATTTTGTTCCATGCGTAGTTAGCAATGAACCCATGGTTAGGCTAGACTTTCTAAATGTTCAATTTACCTCACCTATGGGGTACGGTGAGCATACTTGACTTTCAGCATTTAAACAGCTGTAGCTCTTTCAGTTTAGAACTTTCAGTTAAGGACTTATCGTTTAAGAGCTATAACCGCTAAAGTGAAAAATTGCTCAACTAGCCCCGCCCTATTCTACGGAGTTGCAGTCCAAATCTTTTCCGCTCTCTGTTATCTTTGCCACGGCCACTATGGTATTCTGGCACTGCACGTGTCCTCCCCAACCTTTGAAAATGACAATAGAAATCTATTAAATTTACCAATAAGCTCAAAATATTTTGAAATACAGAAAAAACAGTGGCTTTCAAACTGAGGTTTATTACATTTCAAATTGATTTACGTTCTGGAAGAAAGGGTCAAAATGTACACATATCAGTGTCAGAAATATAAATCTTTATTCTCTGCCAATGCATAATATAAAGAGAGAAAAAATAAATATATTACTTTGAATAATCTTGTTTGTCCACGGATCACGTAGTTTTTCGTATAACCTGAAACCGAAATAAAAAAGCTGATCCAAATGCCGAGATCAGGTCTATAATGAAAAAGTAAATTTTCTAAAACTCCCTCGGTCAATACTATTTCAAAGTAGTCATTCCAATGAAATAATTTTTGTGTGCGGTTGAAATTTTTTTGCCAAGCGTTTAACTTAGCTGTCAAAAAGTCAGTTTCACGTTCTGCGCTGGTTGTATTACTATATTTTTCGGCATTTCTTATATACGCGCGGCATAGGAAGAACGGACTTCTTTACTATAGTCTTTATGTTCAGAGCCGGAAATCCACTGTTCATCGTGTCTGATAGCGAACGCATGACTTCCAGGATCAATAGCAATCCCCTCGCCGTCCTTTATTTTCGAAATCGGTACAAAGCCTTCATTGAAAATGCAAATAGCTAGATAATTTTCGGTTCCAATTGTCTGTAATTCCACATGTGTATATGTTTAGTGCAAACGTCTACATAAAATCATAATAATGAGTTAAATGACTCATTATTATTTTGAGTCTCTGAACCCAAACATCTACCAAGTGTACCGGTATGAAGTGAGCGCTAATGAATGATCCTTAGGGCCAATTGTTCAATCATCGAATAACCCAACAAATAACTAACTAGCTAATAAAATTAGCAGACTGATAAAAGGAAGAATAAAATTGTTGCATTTTTCAATGGCCAGATAGCAAGCAAATAGTCATCTGTGGATTTTAGTTGCCAACTTCACTGCAATATTGTGGGAGCATGAAACATACATACGGTGTAACGTGTATTAGAAGAGGATAGGAAATGTTATGACATTCGTTTATTTCACGTTTTAAATATAACCTATATCTTCTATAATTGATTGCGTGGAAGTGTATCTTTTACTTTTTCGCGTGGTTATTTCGTAATTTGGTTTATTATTAGTGACTTGTTATTATTTTGATAATAATGGAATCAAAGAAAAGAGAGCGCGCTGCTAATTTCAATACTGCTGAAGTAGAATTGCTTGTTGGTCTAGTGGACAAGCACAAACATATTGTGGAAAATAAAACGACTGATGCGGTCACTAATAAAGATAAAGATGCGGCTTGGAAAAAAATTGAGAGTTCTTTTAACTCATATGGAATATCGAGTAGTATTCGCACGTGGAAGACATTAAAGTTAAAATATGAAGGTATCAAGAAAGGTACCAAAAAGAAATCCTCTGTGCTACGGCAGGAGATGTATAGAACTGGAAAAGGACCTTCAAATGCGCCAGGCTTCAATGAAGTTGAAGAAAAGGTGCTGAGCATTTGCTCTAATATCACACACCTGGAAGCGCGTCACGACAGTGGTACTATTACATGTAGGTATTAATTATTATAACATTAGGAATTCATCCTAGTTGCTTGTTATCTTTTTACATAAAACTACAATTTTGTAATATTACTTTATGATGATTTCCAGTACCAACAATTTCTGTCCATGAGAATATTGTGCTGAACGCAAACGATTTAAACTCCGTGGAATTGGAGACAAATTCTGCTGAACAGAAAGTACAGAGCAATACCCATGCTGGTATTAAAATACCAGGTCTGTAGCACGTTTTTTTCTAATTCTACTCGCAAACAGATTGTCTAACCAATTCACATTGTTGTAACACACCTTACAACAACATTGTAGTCCAGTGTCAGCCAATTTACTGCAGGTGTAAACAGCGCACTTATAAATGTAACATTTTAATTTCAAAGTTGATATTAAATTACTTTTATTATTTTAGACATGAACAAGTCATTAATCCTGGGAATAAATGTAGAGGATAATGAATCTCAAAAAGGTACTTGCTGAGAATTGCGTTTTCTTTTTGTTCATCGGACAGAGGTGATGTGGATGTTAATGGCTGGTTGCCGAAGGTTTTGGTAATAGAATCGGGGAAACAATATAAATTGATTTATTGTAAAACGAACACTATTTACACTAGTTGAGCTGTGGTAATTTTGATTAGTTCGCACTTGAGAACGGGATAGAATTATATGAATTCTTCCCGTGTGATTTAACGCAGTGAAAGGATGGCCATGGGCGCTGTATCGCCACGAAGCCACATTGGTTTAACGCGATGAGAGGATGGCTACGAGCGCTGTATCGCTACGAGGCCACGTTGAGAACTCCAAATATATCTTGAGATTGAGATATGTCTTCTGAGATTAATTAACGCTTTGAGAATACTAATGAGACAGCAATGAGAAGACCTTGAGAAATGAGAATTACGTGTAATTTCGCACGAGAGAAAGCACGTTTTTCCTCAGCTATGTTTAGAGAGCGACTGCCTTTAGCGAAGGTAGGGGAAGTCAAAATTCGGTTGACTAGATAGTGTGGGAGATGTTCATCGCAAGCTTATTTTTCAACATTTCCGTCCGCCAGCAACAAATGGTGTTGTTGATGAATTACTGAGAGGACGTGCTCTCTTGTTTTCCGGGATGAGTATTTCTGTTAAACTGCTCCTGGTGAGTGACTGGCAAGATGGCGAGTTTTGCGATTCGTCTGATGAGTGTTGTCGTGACTGTCTTGAGCGAGACAATTCTGGTGAGTCCATCTAAACCTGAGAGTAGCTTGATGACTTTTGCCATCGGCCATTTGCACGGAGGAAATCGTTTGTCCGTGATCAATACGAGTGAGCCAACTTGAATGTCGTGGGATGAATGATGCCATTTTGAGACGCCTTGCAGTCTTTGCAGATAATGAGCTGACCACTGCACTCAAAATTATTGAATGCGTTGCTGTATGAATTGCAATCTTGAGAGTCTTGATACCGTCAGGGCTTCGAGGGATGGTTCGGGTAGCGTCGTTAGAGCGGTGCCAATGAGGAAGTGTCCGGGGGTGAGTGCTGAGACATCTGTTGGGTCATCGGTAAGTGGTTCAAGGGGTCTTGAATTAAGAATTACCTCGATCTGCGTGAGTAAAGTCGTGAGCTTGTTGAACGTGAGCACGGTTTCTGCTACGGTTCCGCGTAGATGAAATTTTGTTGATTTTACGACAGCTTGCCATTTTCCGCCCATGTGTGGGGCAGCTGGTGAATTGAATTGCCAGCTTGTGAGATCCCGTGAGATGAGAGATGGTGAGATTTTCCTTTGAACCTTGGGTGAAGAGTCGTCGTAATTCCTATTCTGCGCCAACAAATTTGGTACCGCAGTCTGAGTACAGCGTGTCAGCTGATCCGCGACGTGATGAGAACCTTCTATATGCTGAGATGAATCCTTCTGTCGAGTAGTCACTGACCGCTTCGAGACGAACTGCTGATGTTGAGAAACAGACAAAGACGCAAATTCAGCCTTTGAATGTTTACGCTCCTCTATCCTTCCATGTTTTGAGCGTTACAGGTCCGACATAGTCTATGCCGGTGTGAGTGAAGGGGCGTGAGGTAGTAACCCGGCCGAGAGGTAGTTGGCTCATCTGTTGATGAGCACGGATCCCCCTCTGTCGAGCACACTTCACGCACTTCAAGACATGGGTTTTTACTGGAGCTCTGCCATCGATGATCCAATAGGATTTTCTGATGTGAGCAAGTGTCAATTGAGTGCCTCCGTGTAGGGTGAGTTCGTGAGCTTGGTCGATGATGAGTGACGTTAAGCGTGAGTGCCGAGGCAGGATCATAGGGTGTTTGCTTTCGTGAGAGTATGCTGAATGGTTGACTCGTATATGGAAGTCCTACACGGATGATTCCATATTCGTCGATAAATGCTGTGAATCGACTGAGGACGTGATTCGGTGAGAGTTTCTCGCTCTTCGATATCGCTTTGAGTTCGTTTGAGAAGAACATTGCTTGAGTCGTCTTCACCCAGAACAATCTCGCGCACCTGTAATTTTCAGCTGGGATGAAGGTTACTGGAGCTGTTTTTAGTGAGCGATGCAGTTTAGAGTGAATTCTGAAACAGACACCTATGAAGCGAACCAGTTTGTGTAATGAGCTACAGCGATGGATTAGATCCCAGTGATACTCAGGTTGTTAACCGGTGACGATGAATGAATTGCCTGGGCGTGCCTCAAGCGTGCTGCTTGGGTCTGACTCCAATGTTTGAGCTGGCCATGATTCGGACGGGAGTGTGAGCCAGGGTGGTCCTCACCACCAAAGTGAGAGCGCTTGTAGTTGCGTTGTTGAAATACTTCTGGATGTGCAATCTGCTGGGTTTGAGGTGCCTGAAACATGTTTCCAATGAGAGTTGTGAGAGAGATCTTGTATTTTAGATACTCTGTTCCTAACGTAATCTTTCCATCGTGAGGGATGAGATCGAATCCACGTGAGAGTGCACTTTGCGTCTGTTCACAGATGAGTGGCCCTAACGTTCACTTTAAGAGTGGCTTGAACGTATGACCTGAGTTGTGCCAATAGCAGCGCTGCCATGAGTTCCAACTTGTTGATGGTGAGGGGCTTCAGTGGAGCTACTCTCGTTCTCGAGCAAACGAGAGATAATGAGATTGTGCCAGTGGACGGTGATTGGACGACGATGTAGATAACTGCGGACATGGCCAGTTTTTATGCATCGGAGAAGCCATGAACTTCGACTAATGAGTCGCTCCACGTGTTGAACCGACGGGGAATTGAGATCTTGGCCAAGTTGCTGAGTTCTCTGATGGTGAGCTACCTTGATGAGATTTCCGGGGGGAGAGAGTCACCCCAGTTGAGTTTTATCAGCCATAGTTCTTGAAGAACCATTTTGGCTCTGATGATCACCGGTGAGCGGAAGCCAAGTGGATCGAATATCTGAGCCACTTCAGATAAGATGATACGTTTAGAGAGCTTGGCAGAGGCCGATGATAGCTTCGATGGGAATGTGAATTGGTCGTTTTGGGTGTCCATTCCAGTCCAAGTAACTTCGATGTGCAATCGTCGAGTGAGATGGTTGTGCTGGTTGAGTTGTGTTTGTAACCGATTTGAGAAGGTCTCAATGAATTGCATGCCACTTTGGAAGCGGAAATCCGCCCGCCGTGCATAAATCTTTGAGGTGTTGTGCGATCTCGATGAGTTGTTCCAGTGTTTCTACACCTCCAAATATTTCGTCGACATATCGTCCATTTGTGATTGAAGGCATTGCCAAAGGAAAGCGATGCCCTTTGTCTTCTCCTAATTGCAGAAGGGCGCGACAGGGGAGATGTGGAGCTGCCTTTGTGCCGTAGGTGACAGTGGTGAGATGATATGGTACCTCTTGTGTGTGCTCGTCGATTCAAAGTATTCGCGGTAAGCCCCAGTCGTCAGGATGGACTTTGACTTGCCTGTACATTTTGGTGATGTCTGTTGAAAATATGTGTTGATGACAGAGAATCCAGATGAGCACTTCGGTGATGTTGAGAAGTAGATTTGGTCCTGTATGCATGAGATCGTTTACTGAGAGGCCTGTTGTTGTTGAGCTAGATCCGTTGAAGACTACCCTGAGCTTCATTGTCTCCTTATCTGGTCGGAGCACTCCGTGGTGTGGCAAATAGTAGTGAGTCCTTTCAGGTTTTGTTGATGGTGCTCTTGACATGTGCCCGAGTTGTTCGCATTCGGAGAGAAATTCCATGTACAATTGTTGGTACTCACAGTTTGTTGAAAAGTTCTTGAGTGTGCGTTGGAGACAGTGATGAGCTGTGCCGTACGAGTTACCCAGTGTGTTGAGAGGTGCCTTGGGAGGAATCCTAACGATGTATCTGCCATCTTGGTCTCGCGAGTGAGTTGCCTTGAAGAGTGTTTCACACTCTTGTTGGCCTTGAGTGAGCGTTTCAGTTTGAGATATCGGTGGTTCTTCTTGGATCCAGAATTTTGTGAGCAGTTGCTGCAATGGTTCGTCATCAGCCTGCACGTGTGCATTGTGAGTATAACTTGGTGAGGTGAGTGCAGCGGTCACTGGACCCAAAATTAACCGACCGAAGATTGAGAGTTGGGCAACAGGCATCGTTGAGGACTTCTTGATGATATTCGGCTTGATGATTTGTCCATATGAGTCTGCTCCATTATGATA
The DNA here is from genome assembly GCA_030523105.1 of Ophioninae sp. A BG-2022a. NCBI lineage: Eukaryota > Metazoa > Arthropoda > Insecta > Hymenoptera > Ichneumonidae > Ophioninae sp. A BG-2022a. The sequence goes on along the minus strand of JAPYZI010005269.1, from coordinate 3,821 downwards.
TCGATCGCTCTTGGTTTGAGAAATTCCGGATCAGCGAGTCTTAATTGTTGAATATGCGGCCATGTTTCGCGCTGGGCGTCGAACGATCGCAAAATCGACGTTACCACCCTGAGTAGATAAGCGCGTACGTTGATCTCCTCGTCTTTATACGATGGCTTGAGTGTGACTGATGCTGCACCTTGAGTGTGCGCAGCCTTGATTCCTCCGATACTCGTGATCGGAATTGTTGAGTGAATTCGCGAGATTTTGAGTTGTTCGATGAGGTGTTCTGTGACGAAGGTGAGTTTTTATCCAGGATCGATCAGAAGTCGAGCACGATGAGTTCCAATGTTTGTTTTGATGAGTGCAACTGCGGTAGCCAGCAGTGTATTGTGCGAGTTGTACGGTGAGGTTGGTGAGTCGATGATTGCCTCAAGTTCTCAATTTCGAGATGACGTTGATGGTTGAGATTGTGCCGCCGTTTGTTGAGTGAACTAAGTCGCTCCTTGAGTGGCGTCGTGTAGCATTGTGTGGTGCTGCGCTTGGCAAGACTTACATCTGAGCACTGATCGACATGAGCACGCGTTGTGCCTGCCCATATAGTTAAAGCATAGGCGCTTCTCAATGGCCATCTTCTTGCGTGCTGCCGGTGATTTCTCTCGAATTTCAGCGCATGACACGATGAAATGATTGCTGGAATGGGAATCATTTCATCGTGTGGTAGCAGAGCGTGGTTTTCAGAGTCCCAATCACGAGATTTTCTCACACGAAATTCCAAGAATTGTTCTTGAGCGCGTCGACATGAGATTGAAAGAAAAAGGCCGATGAGAATTCTCACGCGACCCGTTGGGAAAAGCCCGCGAGAACAATGCGATGAGAATGTTCACGAGATGTACTTGAGATTCACTTATGAGAGTCACTTAAGTGTTCGCAATAATTGTCCAATCGTCCTGAGTCCAATTTTTATGGGATTCTCATCTTGAGCGCACATGTAATTCTGCATTTCACTGAGCTGAGATGCACACCCGACCGTTGTCAAGAGCTGCAAGGGCCAATACGGCCGCGCTGTGTCGCGAAGGCATGAGAAGCACGTTGTCGCTGAACGGTAGCAGAAGATGTCTACCGTCGAGGCGGCGGTACCGGTATAGTGAAGCGACGGCACGAAACCTGTTGTGAAGCGAGGCTTCGTGCGAGAGAGCGCGCTCTACTTGGCGTGCGGATTGAGCCATGCGGGTCGGAGAGAGACACCGATAGACGCTGCGGTTGGCGCGCGGTACTATTAGCGCTCCGCGTGAGATGGATGCCTCCGCACTACTGTGATGTACACCTGAGATTTCCCGATGAGTTTCACACCGTTCCAAGCCGCACAAATTCTATCATTAAACCGTGGTCGCGCTTATCACCTCGATTCGGCTCAAAGAACCAGTAATTGTTGAGAATTGCATTTTCTTGTTGTTCATCGGACAGAGGTGATGTGGATGTCAATGGTTGGTCACCAACGGTTTTGGTAATAGAATCGGGGAAACAATATAAATTGATTTATTGCAAAACTAACACTATTCACACGAGTTGAGCTGTGGTAATTTTGATGAGTTCGCACTTGAGAACGGGATAGAATTATATGAATTCTTCCCGTTTGATTTAATGCAATGAAAGGATGGCCACGAGCGCTATATCGCTACGAGGCCACGTTGAGAACTCCAACTCCAGGCACATGTTTCTGGTCATGTGCCTTTCTTCGCCAGTAGGATCGGCTATGGTGGGGGCAAACACTGGTTGTGATGGAACAGTTACTTCAGGACCCTGCGGCGGTTCCTCTTCATTTTTCATTCTTGCCAAGTTGTGTAAAACTGCACAAGCTACAATTACATCTTGTGCTAGTGGTAGCTTAAATCTTAAACTAATGCTTAAAACTGGGAAGCGTCGTTTCCACACACCACAGCATCTTGCATTTCGTGGTCGTATTTGTGACTCATTATACAAACTGTGAGTTGGCGTATTTGATTTTGAAAAGGAGTCAATAAGTAATTGTTTTGTTCATAACCACTATCACTAAGTATAATTCCATTGCCAAATTCACCATTTCCAAAATGAAATTTAACCGATAAATTTGCAAATATTATGCTGTCGTGGCTGGAGCCCGGGCCAATCTGCTACTATATCTTGAAATAGCAAATCAGCAGAACACATTGCTTGAACATTAAAGGAAAAAAACCTTTTCTGTTTCGAAATTCCTCTGCTGTGTTTCCAAAGGGCGACTGAATCCTAATGTGGGTGCAGTCTATGGCTGAAATTACTCTAAGAAATCTGGCTATTTTATAGAATTCTTCCTGAGTTTTTCTTATTTCTTCACTGCCTCTTGGCAACTGAATTAATGTTGGCCTCAAAGATACTATGGCTTCAGCAACTTTTTTTATAATACGGCACATAGTGGAGCTATGAATACCACCAAAATCTCTAACAGTGATGTAAAAACTCCCAGTGGCAAAGAATCGTAGAGAAATAAGTAGTTGCAACATGGGTGAGATACACTGGTTCCTAAAACAATAATAAAGTGTTGGTAGATAGTAGCAGTATAGTTTTATAGTTAGGAACGTTACAATTTACAGACTGTATTTTGTAAGCAGGTATTTATTATAAATATAAACTACCTGGAACTTACCTTTGTGTTTCGTGCTTAATTTTATGATTTATCTCGGGAAGAAAATATAGCACAGTTTCTCTTAGAAGTCTGAAACGGCGATGAAATTCTTTTCAATCCCACATAGCAAACTGGTCGGGCCTTGGTCTGAATACTCTTTCTTTCCTTTCAGTATTTAAATATTCATACATTATAGCGTCTTCTTCAATTGCCACATCATTAACAGTATCGAAAATTTCCATAGTCTTTAAATTACTTTTAAAAAAATAAGAAATAACCTCAAACTAAACGTCAAACGCGGGATCTATGAATTGAATAGACGTTTATCTGGTTGTCAAAGGGGCAGATAGATTTCTTACGCAGATAAGGCCGTTATTGACTAGATAGAGCCTATCTGACGATTGAAAAATGCAATATTTTGTTATTTGTCGAATACGTACTATCTAACTGTTTATCTGAGGGTTGTAAAATCGGCCCTTAATTGTATTTCGCGCCTCTTCCTCGAGATCAATCGTAGTACCCCTGCCTCACACCGATATAGCCACACTTTTAAAGACAAAAAACATCAGACATGAAGACCACGACTCACGATCGTCATTCTTCATCTTTGTGTCAAAGACGTCATACGGTTTTTAACGAGAGTAAAAAAATAATGGATAATTCTAGTGAAGTCGAGTCTGCAAGCGGAAGACGGAGAGAAAGTCGAATGGAGGAAAGACTGAAAAGATTGGAGAAAATATTGGAGAATCGTACTGATAAAAAAAGAAAACATCGCAGTAAGTTCGTGTTCTCTTTCAATTTTAGGAATACATTGCCGTCATTCGCACATCGCGGGAAAAAACGATGGAAGCTTGATACACAAATGGCCGAGACCTTAATCTCTGCAAGATTAAGATCTCATAGTTCTATAAAGAACACCGTCTCTGCACGACGTCTGGCCGACGAGGAGATCGATGTATCTGATGTCGAAATATCCACAAAATCTCGCCAAATTTTGTGTCGCTCCTTGCAAGAAGGGTTCACATCAGAATGTCCTTTATCGACAGGCAATCATAAAAGACATCGATCGACCCGTAGGAAGAGGCGACGTCGTAATTATTCGAGTAGGGGAAAGTAGTACGAGTTGATCCCCCTAAGCGGGAATCACTGTGAAATACATACTTTTCAAGTTAAACCAACAGTAAAGGCGATTATTACTAGT
>JAPYZI010005268.1:0-10805 GCA_030523105.1 Ophioninae sp. A BG-2022a | reverse complement strand
AAACGGGAAAGGGGGGGGGGGGGGGGGGATGGGCCAAGCAAAGAACAGGCAATTACGAACCGTTTGAGAAGCTTCGAGACCCGTCGATTCCTCGTTCCGTTCGTGATCAGCCAACTCTACTATCCTCACATTCTTGCTGCAAGAAGGCCAAACGTTTTCATGAACAATCTTCGTCCTAAGGATCTCGAATCACGCGGCTTAAGTATTTTCGCAAACTGTTTTCAACTGGGGAAATACCCGTCTGTTGCTTGGAATCTGTACGCGTTTATTTTACATCCTTCTATCATGCTCGTGGCTAATTTTTAAGATTCGAAGGTCGCAGCCACTTTCCTCGATCCACATGCGCGGGACGTTCAAAAAGCAACCGGAATTACGTATTCAAATGAGGTACTTTAGTAGAAACCAAAAAAGGGCAATCTTATTAATAGCTTAAGGATCAAGCTGTATGGACATGAGGATTTTTGTTTATTGATTCATTAACTTTGGAAACATTAATTAATCATTGATTATTTTATTTAATATTCATCGTTTTATTAATTGGCTGAGTTGAATGGATATTCAGATTTAAAACGATCAATTAATCAATTTAAAAATAGATACTAATAATTATTGTTGCATTAATTCATACATTTATTTTTATTTTACCCCGAAAATTCATTTTTATTTATCTATGATTTATTATTATTTTTATTATCTATTCATGCACGTCAAAAATGCATAAAACACGTGATTAAACATTTGTTTTACATGCTTCTATAGTAAACTCATTAAGCCTAAAAAAAAACCGCCATCAATATCTCTATCCGCAATTTCATTATGAAAATAATGTTTGAAAATTCATAAAAACAAAAATAATATTCACGAAAATAAAACTAAAATTCATGAAAATAAAACTAAAATAAATTAAAAAAAAAAAAAAATGTTGAATCATAAAAATTAAAATAATTCGTCTTGAAATGAAGGAAACAAAAGTAAGGAAAACGAGAATGTAGAATAAAAACGAGAGTACTCGGGCAACGAAGCCTCGACTTCGGCACACTCGGAACAAACGCCGAGTTTACTTTTTCCGCGTATCCGCCGATTAGCCAATTTCCGGTTGAGCAATGATCGAGGTTAGGAAAACCGAAGGCTCATCCAGAGCGAGGAGAATTCGTCGGTGGCTGGAAGCACGGCCGCAGGACATACGTTAACCGGAAGAAGAAACTCGACGGAGCGTGAGAACGGGCAGGGAGAGGGAAAGGGTGGTGCATTCGTTATGAAAATTGTGAAGGTTCGGTACCTCTGAATGACGGTAGAAGCGGTGGCGCTGGGGGTGACGGTGGCGTTGGTGGTCGCGTTGCACACGGCAGTCGTCGCGGTTGAAGACCCGGAAGTCGAGGCCGATGACTTCTGATTCAACGGCGGTTTGCGCTCCCTCGAAATTCCACCGGGATTGCGATACTTAATCCCGTGCTTGTATTCCTCGTGGGATCTGAGGGCGAATCTCCTCGGGAACTCCTTCCCGCATATACCGCAAGAGTATTGCATCTTTTCGGAATGCGCGTGCGCCTTGATCTTGTGACACACCAGATTCGACATTTGATTGAATCCCTTCCCGCACATCTCGCACTTGTACGGCCTCTCGTTCGTATGGGTGAACACGTGATTTCGCAAGTTTCCTAAACCGATACGCAACGCGTCCGACAGAAAATAATCATCGTTTTAATAATCATGGTCCTCGTAAACGGCGAATAATATCGCGGAGAAAATGGCGTCGCGTGACACGAGAAGCGACACTACCGGTCCTATTTTCAACCTATTTTATTCGATGTATTTGAAGTATTTATTCGAAGTATTTTATTTACACTTTTTCTTTCTATTTTTTGAATTTTTCCAAAATTTTATCTTCTACGTGTCCTTGATCACGTGGCCATCTTTTACGCGTCCTTAATGGATAACACCACTCTAGGATTTTGAAAACCATTTTTTCATTTCGTTGATTATTGACGATTACTTCCGTTACATACAAATTTTTTCATTTCGTTGATTATTGACATTTTTCGATTCGATACAAATTTCATATTTTGTAAACAATTTAATCCTTATTTTTCGGTTTTCTCAGCGAAAGGTCAAACCTTTTTCATCAAGGTTGCACTATTTTTTAAATTTCGTTTAATCTCGTCACGAAATAAATTTGATGTTTTGTTTTTATTCCATATCTTTCACGAGAAATTTTCTCCGCTACTGAAAATATATTTCCTTGTTACAAAAAGATATTTTCGATATATTATCGCTCTCAATTTTAAAAAAATGATAACGAAAAGAAAATTCTTTACTAAAATTTATACCGAATTATCGATCTTGAAAGAATTCTCATTTCTTTTATTACATTCCCAAAAAAGAATTTAAAAATTCTCCAAATTTGGTATTCTTTTCGATCTCTAGAGTGATGTAATTATCATTATTATTATTGTTATTATGATGATTATTATTATTATTTTCGCCTCTGATAGCGCGATTTCAAACACGTTTCTTTGACAAATATTTAATTCCAAAATAGCGGCCAACGAATTTTTGGATTTTTTATTTTTGGGATTAGGCTACTGTGAAAGGTTGGAAAAATAGGTTCGTTGCTCCAGGCGACTCGAAACGAAGAGGAAGGTCCAAGGTGTGGAGCAAGTGTATCAGATCGAAGGTAAAACGATGTTTATAGAACGATACAACTATAAACTGTTGAAATTTTAAAGGGGTGTACCAGTATAGAAATTTAAAAAAGATCGGGACTTTTTGAATTTTCCTGAGGAAGATGAAGCTCGAGATGATTTTATTTAGGAATAAATTTCGAAATTCCCAATATTCGAAAAGTTACAGCGACTCGAGTTCGACCGGATCGTAACGCTGCAAAACTCGTAGGAACGAACTTCGAGAGCTTTCAACAAAGCTAAAACGGCTCGAACTTTTTCGTCTAATATCGGCTTCGCGTCCCGTAACTTTTTCAATTTTCATTTTCTTCCCGCAATTTTGATCGCGTTCTCGTACGTTTTCGAAAAGTGAAGAAAATTTCAAATTTTCTATTGCGTCCCTGTACTCGTTTTGGAACGTAAAGGAAATTATGAAAATTTCATTTTTTTTCGCTGAAATATAAAAAAAAATATTTGTATTTCGTAAATAAAGAAAATATATATTTTTTATTTTTATTTCGCTATTGTCGAGTCTCAAAAAAATCTCTAAACTGGAACGCCCCCTTAAAATTGTTTTTTCTCGAAAGGTTTTTTTTAAAAAAAAAGCATTGTTCACAATTCTGACTCGACGTAAATAAATCTCCGAAGTTTTTCGTGAAATACACCTTTCATTACCGATCGACTCTAACGGTATCATTTTTCTTAAAAAAAAAAGAACTTTTAAAAAAGTATAAGAAAAATGACATCGCTATGAACGGCCCGAAAATAAAGTTCGGACAAAAGAGAACAATGAATGAATTCTCGGCGTGCGCCGGGCTGTTCTTTTTCTTTTCTTTTCTTTTTGTTTTTTGTTTCTTTATCAACACTTCGTTCACTCCGATCGAACCTTTCTGATGAAATCCTTTGCCGCAGACGTGGCACTTATGAGGTTTGAGCTCCGAGTGAGTTTTACGGTGGGATATGAGGGTGGAAACTCTGAAAAACAGGAGGGAAGTGGATACTGAGGCTGGGATATCGTCTTTTCTCGCTCTCCCGCTCTTCCTCCTTCGCTCTCTCATTCTGTGTTTGTTTGCGTTTCTCGTTTTCTTTTTTGCGTTATTATTATCATTAATAAAACCTTATTATTATAATTATTTGATTGATATTATTACAAAATTATCATTATACGTTATTAATTATTGTTATCAAAAAATTTCATTTTTTAAAAACAATGAATAATTTATATTTTAATAAAAAAAAAAGTACTTTTAAGAATTTTACGTTACATTCAATTTAAAGAGCATTTTTCACATTTTGAAAAATGTTTTTTTTTCGTTCCAACAAAAATAAAGTAAGAATAATTTTTTAATTTTCCGTATTATCGTTAAATTGAATTATTGTCATTATTATTATTATTATTATTATTATTATCATTAATATGATTAACATTATAATTTTTTCTTCGCCAATGGTATTTTGTTTTTTAATTTAATAATAAAAGTAGGCCGTAATAAATTCAATCTCTCTCTCTCTCTCTCTCCTTCTCCCTCCCTTTTCTCTTACGTATCACTGCTTTACACCTGCTAGAATTATTTTTCTCCATTTTCCTATTTCTTTTTTTGTTGTTGTTTTTGTTTTGTTTTTTTCATCAGTATTTCGTATCGCGATTGGCGCACCTGTTAAAAGTTTTTTTGCAGAATTCGCATACGTATGGCCTCGCGTCGCTGTGAATGGCCTTGTGTTGGCTGAGAGTCGATAGCTGCCGGAAAGCTTTACCGCAGGCGTCGCACTTGAAGTTTCTCTCATCGGTGTGGGTCGGCAGATGCCTCATGAGTGTATACTGGTGTCGGAATTCCTTCGTACCTAAAAGAAAAGAAAAAAAGAAAAAAAGAAAAGAAAAAACGAAAAAAAAAAAAAAAGGATGGTGAAAATAAAACGTGACGAAGGATCGGCGCGATGAAACTCGGCCGCGATGACGATCCGTTTTAACATCAAAATCCGCTCACGGAGTCCATCGGAAACTCACAGATACCGCATTCCCAGATCTTCAAAGTTTTCCCGTCCCTCTTGAGATACTTGACGAAATGGAGTCGCGATCGAGGATCGTCCTTGTCGATGAGACGAGGACCGGTGAACGAGGAGGCGCTCATTTGCTCGCTCACTGTACGATTCGAAAAGCCCATCTCGGCGCCTTCCCCGATCGTCGTACTTTGCTCCACGATCTTTGGGGTCAAACGATTCGGAACGATACAAGTGGGATCTACGAACGCGAGTCTCTCGTTGCGCGAACGATCGTTCGAGAAAAATAAATGCTCGCGGCTGATGCGTGCGCTCTTTGAACGAGTGAGAATTTTTTTTTTTTCAATTTTTTTTTATCGACCCGTTGCTCAACGAGAAAATCGAAGAGTGTCTGGACCTGGTCGTTGAAGAAACCGGCGTTTCGACACCCCGAACATCGCGATCCGTCAAAAAGTCGCCGAGAAAACTCAAAAAAGAAAAACCATCGTGACAACATTTTCTATCGAACGAGACGTATCAGGTGTAGTAAAAAGAAATCCATTATTATCTAGAGTCAAACGAACCCGAGTCAACCGATCGCAAAACTGTCGCTGAGGTTTTTTCAGTGACGCCGTCTGGTCTAACCCGATCGAACTTTTATCAGGCGTAGTAAAAAGAAATCCATTATTTTCGAGAAATCTTACGTTTCTCGCGCTATCTGATGTAACCCGATCGTACAACGCGAGATACAGATATCTGAAGCCATAAATTCGAAGAATCATGGATTTCTTTTTACTACCGCTAATATGAGTTCGAGGGATCGTTCAACCGAGATTTATCGAAGATAAAACAATTGAATCGTTGAAGAAGAGAACCGATCTTTCAGTCTGTAAATTTTACAGAGCCCGATGTTCGGTTCGACCCAATACGCGTTGGCATCAGTGAGAAAAGTGCGTTTGAAAATTAGCGAGGTTACACGAATCGTCTCTTTCTTTAAGATTGAAATAAAATGTTTCTTTTTTTTTTTTTGCGATGCTAAAGAAAATCTTGATCAGAAAAACGTTCGGAAATATCGTGGGAGAATTCTTGCGAGTGAGAAGGTACAACGGAAGACTGAAAAGTTAACGCAACCTTATACTTTAGAGATTCCTTTCCCAATAGCTTCATAACCATAGCTGTGTCTTCGTTGTTTCCGAGCTCGTCGCTCGCCGTTTCCGCGGCAATTGCGGCGTCCAAATCGTCCTGGTTTTCGTTAAAAATTGATCGCTGAAAAACGCACGAACGATGATGGTTAAACCCAAAGAAAAATTAACATTGATAATCAGCGTTGGTATAATCGTATTTTTTGGTCTTTTTTTTTTTTGTTTTACTTGTACGAGTTGGGGATCGTGACTGGTCGTCGCACTCGTGACGTTGTGGTTATTCGTACGCGTCGAGCCTTCCGATACACCGGAAATACCACCGACGTCATGACTACGCTCCGATGGACCGGAAGCTTCCTCCTCTTCTTTCACGTAAACCTCGTACACGCTGAGATCGTTAACGAACCCGTTAATTACGTCTAATTGCAAAGGGACAACAACAATATCGTTTCTCCTCGCTATCTTTTACCTGATGACCTCGTCCTGAAGGGGTCGCAACGCTTGACCAATTTCGCACTGCTGAGAGTCCCCTGAATCGCATTTTTCATCCTTCTTTATTTATTTCGAATCAATTTTCCGTTTCGGTTATTGTTATTGCGATTTTTAGTGTTTTATCGTCGATTACTTTCTTTCCTTTTTGTATGATCGAGGGCTAGGGATTTTATAGGGATCGAACAAGGCCCTAGGCATTTTATAGGAATTTTGTAAGGGTCGAATTATTCGCTAGGGTTTTTATAGGAATTTTATAAGGATCGAATTATTCCCTAGAGATTTTATAGGGATCGAACAATGCTCTAGGGATTTTGTAGGGATTTTATAAGGGTCGAATAATTCGCTAGGGATTTTATAGGGACTTTATAAGGGGCGAATAATTCCCTAGGGGTTTTATAGGAATTTTATAAGGGTCGAATAATTCGCTAGGGATTTTATAGGGATTTTATAAGGGTCGAATAATTCCCTAGAGATTTTATAGGGATCGAACAATTTTCATAGCCAGGAATTTCGGTGATAGTTTTCATTTTGTTGACAAAAAAAAACTTTCTTATTAGGACTCGAAAAGGTACATAAAAATTAGAAAAAAAAATTATTAAAAAATCGTATTCATATAAAAAAATATTATTTACTTTTAATCAATATTTATTTAAAATTTAAACAATGAAAATTGTGATTTATTATAATTTGTATTATTATTATTGTTGGTAGCTGTATATTAATTATTTATATATTACTATTTGGTTTATCGTTGTTGTCAATTATTATGAAATTATTTATTTTTTACGCTACAATTTATTATGTCATTATTATTATGCTCGCTATTTCGTTATCGACTTTAATGATGAATATTTTCGATGAAAATAGGTACCCACTTTTCGTACCAAATAAATATTTACGACCGTACAATAACGATCATCCAGTCATGAATAGAACCCACTCGATTCTAAAAAATGAATTATTTCCGGATTTTTGGTTTCCCGAAATAACCATCGATTCGTTAATTCGCCAAATCAGCCGAACCACCGAATTACCCCCTCCCCTCCACGACGTATTCCAAAAAAAAAAGTTCCCTCGCGGAACATCGCGAATAGATTCTTCGATATCTATTCGCGACTGCATCAAATAGAACGCTCGTACACCGCGACCGTTACGATATTTTCGGTTTCTCAATACCGGCAAAAATAAAACCGAACGTTTCGACCGGAGGCGAGAAAAGGAAGAAAGGTGGCGAGAGTGGGGGGGAGGGGGTTAAGATGGACGAGACGAGAAACCGTTTTTCATTCGGGAAGTTAAACGCCCCGCTCGCCCATCGAATCCAGCGCGAACAAACTAGCAAGGATTATCCAGCTCTCGGCTCTTTTTTTCGACCGGTTGACAAATAAACGAAAACCGCCATTATCACAGTTCATTTCTCCCGGATCGCGACAGCCCGAGCGAAATTGTCGCGATGTTTTTTTCCCTTCTTTAACGGCCCAATTTTTTCTCGGTTTGTTGTTGTTGTTTTTTTTTTTATTTCCGTGACACGTTTTGTCATTTAGAACGAATAACGAACCCAAACAAACTCACAATTGTATCCTTGAAGCGAATTGTTCTGCGTCATCTCCTTCCTTCCTTCTTCTTCGCTCCTTCGAGGACTTGGCAACCGCAAGCTTGACGCGAGAACACCATCGAGTATGCCCCGCCGAAGCAGCCGTTAGACCCGAAACTCCCACTCCGCGGAGGTACACACAAGCCTCCGCCAGATCGCGCCGTCTGCCCTATCCTTTAAAGCCGTTCGCATGTGACGACGACAAAACCACGGAATCGACGAAGCCGCACTTTTTTCTCGACAGGTGGCACTGCAAGACGAGCACAGGAATGAAACCGGTTGGCTAGCGCCCCGGGAGAAAGTTCGTTAGACTTTTTTTGAATTTTATTCTACTCGAACGAATTAAAAAAAACCGGAAGCCAATAAAATACCGGCCAAGAAACAAATATCTTTTTTACGTTAAAGATTTATTTATTTATACATGTCTTTTTGTGTTGTTTTACAAGAAAATATACGTCTGAAATAAATAGTCTTACATCTAGAACTTTAATTATTATCTGCTTTCTGTATTTTTAGTATTTATGGGTTATGTGTTTTTGTTAATTTGTTTAATTTATAATTGTTATTTATAAGTTTGTGTTGTCGTTGTACAATCGTGGCGTCCTTATTGAACCATAAAAACTCTACTTCGATTCGCATACATTGTAAGAAAACGCACGTGACTGCCGACAGCGTTGCAACAATGTTTACACCCGTATGGATTTCTTTGAAAGTTCAGCAATACGTGTACGTTGAGAATAAGAAAATTACGAATAAACTGGACTGTACCCAGCGATTTTGAAAGTTATTCCAAACTTACGGCGGTGAGCTACTAGGTATTAAATATCATAAAAACTGGTTAATCAAATAGCAGTCTTTTTTTGTTATTAATATATCACTAAATATAAATATTTTCTACCAATAATATTATTATCTTACATATTCTATCAAGAACAAACCACCCGAAAAATAAAACCATAAATTACTCATGTTTACAATACCTCGAACATTTCGTAATTATTTTTATTTCGCGTTACAACTTGTCCAATAATTTCGAAACTATTTTCGCTCCGAAAGCAAAAAAAACGAAGTTCAGAGATAGTTATTTTCCTGGTTCCTGACAAATATAATTAACCCAAACATCGCTTTTTCGTTTCGAGTTTTCAACTTCAATTAACCAATTATTCAGTATTAACTTTTTGTCCAGATTACGTTGACGCGAGTTCGCACGCGGGCGTTAATCGTATTCCGCTATTGGGCCCGGCGATCGTAGCGCCCCGCGGTTCCGGGGTCGTTTTCCGAACCAGAAGGCCTTTCGGATAGCGGCAAACTTCAGGATATAGAAAACACACCGTAGCGCCACCAGATTCCTGCGTACGATCGCGAATCGAAGTTTGCAAAATGGCGGATCTCGCGTAGGACGCGGAAGTGGCGGGTGCCGGTGAGTCCCGGCTGTTAACTCGATAAACCGTTGGCTCTTGGTCACGTTCCAGTAATTCCGTTAAGTTTATAAAGCTACAGAGGTGGCGGGTGGAGGACTCGGTAACACCGGCCCGTACGGACGTAGACAAAGTGTTTTCTAACCCTGTGGTGTTAGCGTCTAGAAATTTGTATTCAATGAATGAAGCGTAAATTCCCGTGTTGCATACCCGACAACGAGTATTGTTCGTGCACTCCCCAGCGAAGTGTCTCCCGACAATCGGGAGTCTTTTCCCTATTTCCCAAACCAAGTTTTTATCACTTCCGGTTTCGCCTTTTTTCGCCGATTTGACGAAGCGGCACGGGAGGGGTGGAGGGGGGGGGGGAGCGATTGGAACGTCTCTTTCGTGACGCTCGTACACTCGAGAGACTTCGTCTTCGTTTTTCGTTCGAAAAATAGGCTTGCCATCTTCGTTGGCAGTTTTCGGTGAGTTTTCTTAACTGTTTTTTTCGCCGATGACGAAAAAACGTGTCCGTTAGGTAGGGATGAAGGATAGCGGACGAAAAATGAACGAAATTATTGGGGCGGGAGTGGTGAAAGCATAGACATCGGATTATCGTGACATTATTGTATTAACGCTTTTTTCGTTGACGACGCCATTTCGGTTTTCGAGATTCAACCGATCCTGCCATATTGGAAGTAAAATCGATTTTGCTCTCGAAGCGGAATATGTTTTTTTTTTGGAATATATACAGTAGAATCTATTTTTTTTCCTCTCGTGTGTTATATTTTCGTTCGAAAATACAGCCTTAACGATCGGTGAAAACAAGCGACCTTTTAAAAGATGCAAAACGCCGAAGTCCATCTCTCGCGCATGCATTATTCAAACGGAACTGAGTTCTCATTGTCCATCGCTGAGTGTGCGACTATTGATGGAAAGACCGGATTATTTTCATTTTATTACGTCATTTTCCGGAGTCAATGGAGTTTTCGAAACGCTACAAAATTAACGGATAAACTGGGTTGATTTTCCCAGTGTTTTCTATTTTTCGTTTTTTGATCGTGTATTGCAGTACTAATGGAGCGTAAAACGGGAATGCACCGGAAGTACGTAACGATCCAACGCGTTTAAATCGCGCTCTCGCGTGCCTCACAAAATGGACGAGTTTACAGCGTCAACCCAGCAACGACCAAATTATGGAAAAATACAAATTTCGAACCGAGATTTTCGTGCGAAACTTTGAATCGCAATTATTGGGAAACGAGCTTTTCCTTGAGCTTGATCGCGAATCCAAGAGTGTCTTGACCTAGCCAATGAAGAAACCCAAATTTTGACACCCCAACCGTCGCGATCCATGCAAAAATAGTCAAGAAAAGTAGAAAAAACCGTCGTCCTGCGATCTAAATTGAAAAATTCCATTTTTGCTGGGTTTAATCGCAAATCAAAGAGTGCCTTGACCTAGCCAATGAAAAAACACAAATTTTGACACCCCAACCGTCGCGATCTATGCAAAAATAGACGAGAAAAGTAGAAAAAACCGTCG
>JAPYZI010005267.1:0-20871 GCA_030523105.1 Ophioninae sp. A BG-2022a | reverse complement strand
TTTTTTCCTTACGACTGCACGCTCCCAGTCGGTTCTGACATACCGCGCGGTCAATTAGTTTAATAGGCCGACAGTTGTCTGTCGAACGAGGCAACCACGAGTCCCCTCCAATCTCCCCCCTCCCCTTCCCGACGTCCACGTGATTCGCCCAACGTTACAGAAGATATTTAGTCGCGAAGCGATCGTCGCGCCTCTCGCGGATTGATGCACTTCGTTTTACCAAGCATTTTCGTTGTCCGAAAAAAAAATCATGATTCGTTAATTGCTTTTTCGGTAACGACGTCGAAGTGGAGCTCCGGATGAATTTTGGCAGGAGACTCTTTTTTCGCCATAAATTACTTCGATTAGCCACCACTAGTGATATTTACCCGACGAACGCTGACAGCTTTAACTATTTCCATAAGCAATGAGGTTTTGAAGTTTAGCGAAAAATACAATAAAATAGTGCATTTTCGTCTACTTCGACGTCTAAACGTCGAAATGAGCCTTGCATTTTTTTAACAAAATGCCGCTTCCAGAATATATCCAAACAAACCCAAATAATCTTATAACTAAGGAAATTATTACGCTTGTTTGGGTTTGTTTGGGTGTAAACATAAAAAAACGTCAGCCTCCTCCAGGTAAATATCACTAGTGGTGACTAAAGTAATTTCTGTCAAAAAAATCTTCCGCCAAAATTGACTTGCAGCTCCACTTCTGCATAATTTCCGCTTTTTCGTTTTGGGCTTGTTTGGGTTTGTTTGAGTTTGTTTGGGTTGAACCGAGGAAGCCCGATCGTTCGCTTTCCATGTTCGGAATACTGAAATCCTCATGCTCGCGCGGTGTAATTCTTAACAAAACCGGTAATACCGGGAAAACTAAACGGGGGAAAGGTCGGAGTTTGTGCCAAATACATAGGATGTTGTGCCGAAAGCGCGAAGTAATACATTTTTAATCGGATGTATTGTTTGATAAAATTCAATTGTAATTGTAGGAAAAACGAAGAGAGAGAGAGAGAGAGAGAGGTCGCGAAGTACTGGCTTGGACGAGAGCGACACGGCCGTATCCCGCCCGGATAACGTTTCGCCGGGTATCCTCCTGTAATGACTGTAATCCGTGCAGACCCTCGATTCCACCCGATAGTAATAGTCCTCGCGGATAATACAGATTACGAAGCGGTTCTCCCCTCATATACGGGTATACAGGAACTATAGGAATAACGTTCGGTAGGTGGCCACGAAACGCGTGTAATTCGCGTACGATTGATGAGGGTGGAGGAGGTGGGGGAGGGGGGCTCCTGAAATAAACGTACAAGCGAGTAACGGGGTCGAGGTATCAGGTATTCAGGTATCGAGGTTGCCAGAGTAGCGACGTTCGGTTTCGCCTTTTCCCACACTCTCGAATCGCCGATCCGAAACAATCCACAATCTCCCCCCAATCCGCCAACCCACTCCACCGTTTGTTGGTTAAATCCGCGTTTCCAGCCTTTCCGCGCCGCGGCGTTGATATCACCCCCCCCCCCCCCGCACCCCCTCCTTAAACTCGGCGATCCATCGATATACTCGATCATTTTCGTTTCCGGTCTTCCTCGTGTTCGAACGCCACGACGATTCAAACGCCCGAGCTATATACTCTTCCACCTAACGTTTATGCTGTTTATCGGCAATTATGAAATAACGCGAGTGCGGTTATATTTTCGAAACGAGAGTCATATATTTTCCTACGGGGCAAATGTGTCGATTAATATCGATTGGGGGGGGAGTCGCGGCGCAGTCGAGAGGCTACCGAGGTGCGAATTCGCGAGAGAGAAAATCGTACCGTTTCGTCGTTGTGACGCGAAGTCTTCCCCCGCGGTTCTGGAGTCACGGATCGCGAGCTTTGTTGTTACTGCTAACGTTTGACCGGGTCGCACGATGGGCGCAGCCCGCCAACGTTCTTTCTCGCGTTCGTGTCCTAACCCCCCTCCCTAAGGGATTCTCGAGCGTCGATGGGATGAAACTCGTCGTTTTAACCCGGCGTGTGTACACTTTATTTTCGTGTGGACGGTGTGTATACTGAGTCTTTTAGGTAACAGTCCGATTTACAGAGTTTTGTAGGTTTTCAAAAAATCCTACAAAACTCTGTCAAGTAATAATAAACTCAAAACGTTTATTATTACTTGTCACCGCTACACGCGTCAGAGACGATCGATAAGGTTGGGGATCGAGACTCAAGACCGCGATTAATGAAAATTACGTTCGCAATTGTGTAACGCTCGGGTCGTTTTCGAGCCGAAGTTTTTGTCCCGTCCGAGATTACGCATGGGCGAGAGCATCGGTGGTGCGGAGTGAAACGTAGGACAACTCGACACCGCCTCTCATAAATTTCCTAATAGGGTGTAATACCCGAGCAAACCAGCGGACAATGGAATGTAACAATCTGCGATGGTAAACGATGCCCCAGGCACGTGTGTCCGACGGAGAGATTGAGAGATATCGTAGCTGGTGCTCCCGGCTTTATTACGTGTCCAAACGTGAGCTCTCTCCCTATTGTCAGCTCCCCATAATTTTCTACCACGTTTGGACACGTAGGATACCTAACGAACAAAAAAACAGGCCCGGCAATCTCGACGGTCAATCGTATCAGAGGAGGATATAAAGGAGTCGATTATCGTCGAAAGGTAAAGGTGCACCGGTAGAATCTCGAGTTTCAACGCGTCAAAACGAAAGTTCGCATTTTCGTATCTACCGTCGGTAACTTACCAACCGCCGGTGATAACTTACCGACCGGCCGTTACCTCCGGTACGAGATCGAACCGAACCGCTTTTTCTCGCGACCGTCTGTAAGGACGATTTCGTTTAAATCGCGCGTCGATCGATCATTACCGACACTCGATTTATCATCTGAGCTCAAATTCGCCGCGGCCTGTACCTCGCTACGGTACGGAAGTAAGAAGCCCCGAAATTGTAAATTGCAACGATTCGTTATTGTCCAAGCTCGCTCGGTGATCGTAACTCGGAAGATCAAGTAGGTTAACGCGACCCAGCCGTTGATCGACGAAACGCTTTTTTCCGCGAATCCGGCCTCGGCCGATAGACAAGAATTTGTAGAGATTTGTCGAACCCTAGGAAATTCCAGGCGAACAAAACCGAGAGTACTTTTGAGGTTGTTCAATTCTCGCGCGAAAACGCCTCCCTGTACGGCGGTCCAGTCGATCGGCAAAACAAGAAACAAAGAGAGAGAGAGAAAGAGAGAGAGAGGGAAAAAAGGGTTGCGCGGCGGTAGGCGGCGAGGCTGCGGTTAAGCCGTCCTCGTGGTCGCTAATCCCGAGGGCTTACGGGATAGACCCTCTCGAGTGTAAATATTGATTCCAATCTGTCGAAGGACACAATGGATAATCGACGTTGCGCTTTCTTGTGCTACGAGAGATGGTGGGCGCGGGCGCGAGCCGCTGTCAAAACAATCATTACCGGCACCTTGCGCCAAAGAGATCGAACACTGCCAACGAAGATATTCCTTGGACTTTGCAGTTGAAAAAAGAAATAACTAAAATGGCTTCCGCCCCCCCGCGGCGGGGTGGGGGGGGGGGGGGGGGGGGGGGGGGGGGGGGGGGGGGGGGGGGGGGGGGAGGCGAGAAGTAAAGAGAGGAACCCCTCGTTTCTGGTGGTTTTCGTTGAGGCCCCTCGAGCGTCATGACCCTTTGAGCCGATGGATCTCGACGGTTGCGGGATCGCCGGGGAGACTTTCGAAAGGCCAGCGCGCGTATAAGTGAATCGTTAAGGCGGAACGGGGCGAGCGCGCGCGTTCGTATACATGCCGAATCGATGCATCCCGCCCGTAGTCGTGCCAGCGTCGTCGTCGAGTTCGTAAGGTGCCCATATTGAAGTATCGCCTCCGGCTAGCCGAGCGGGATCTCGGCCCTCCGCGAGGCAACCTCCTTCCCCCCCCCCCCTCCCCCAACGACCGTCCCGCGCATTGACTGGCTCGTTCCCCCCATGAAATTATTATTCGACCATTATACGACGATTACCCGAGAGTAGTACGTGGGTGTAACACGAGATAGCGGGGACTGTGTGTGCGCAACCCCCCCCCCCCCCCGCTCCGTCGCTCCATCGTCTCACTCGTCTCGTTCTTCGCCACGACCCGCGTTGCGCGCTCCATCGATTCGTCCGAGCAGCGGCGACCGAGCATCCAACTCGCAAAATCGAAACATCCGTGGTGTGTTACCAAGCTCTACCGTTTCAACGCTCCTCGCAAACACATGTTACTCGCATCTGTCAAAATCGGACTCCGATAACCGGTAATTCGTCAAATTGCACGGAACATCCCTACTCGAGAGATCGCGAAAGAGAGAAAGAGAGAAAGAGGGAGAGAGATAGCTCCGTAGCGTAACGCGAGAATTTGGCCTCGAGCTAACGTTCGCGAGGGTGCTTCGGTTGAACGCGATTAGAGCGCTACTTTCGTACATTCGATGAGGATCAACGTGCCGCGACCGCGATGCATCAACCTCCTCGCTCTCTCGACGATTGGCGCCCGGCTAACTTTTTATTTTTGTTGATAAACAAGCATGATTTTCACGAGTCGCTCAAGGAACGCAAATAAACCCAAACAAACCCAAACAGAGTAAAATACATTCAATTAAACCCAAACAAACTGAACGGAACGCGAAGAAACAAGGGAGTTCGTGTGTTCGGGTTTGATGATTCGACGAGGATCAACGTACCACGACCGCGAGCCATCGATCTGCTAAATCTGCCGACGGTTCGGGCGCGCCGTTACTTTCTTTCTTTTTGTTGATAAACAAGCATGATTTTCACGAGTCGCTCACGGAACCCAAACAAACCCAAAAACCCAAATAAACCGAAACAAACCCAAACATACTCACGGGACAAGGTTCGTCTGTTTGTTTGGGTTTGTTTGGGCTTGATGATTCGACGAGGATCAACGTACCGCGACCGTCAGGCACCGATCTGGCTCTGCCAACGATTCGCGCGTGGCTACTTTTTTTTTGTTCCCGTCGATAAACAAGCATGATTTTCACGAGTCCCTCGGAAAACCCAAACGAATCCAAACAAGTCTACAAACAATCTCACGGAACGCTAAGAGACAAGGGGTTTCGTGCGTTATCGCGGTGAAATCCGCCCCGGTCTTTCGTAACCCGCGTCGCGCTCTTTGACGAATTATTTTGTGTCGTGGTCGTACCGCACGTCGCCGCCATCCGATCGTTCGGTAATCCGATCCATCGTCGGTGACAACGACGAGGATCGACTCGCCCTCGACCCCCGTTGCGACCCTTGTCTCTCTTTCTCTCTCTCGTGGTATACTAGCCCAACACGCGTTGATACTCTCCACTCGAATGGAGAGTTTATTATTAAAAGTTGGACGAGCAACACCCACGCGGCATGTTCGTTTATGGTTATATTGGATGTTATTACGGGGATGGACGAAGGGCGAGCACGATCCAGCCTGAATAAAGGACCGAACGAGTACGCTCGTACCCCGTTGGATAGGCACCCCTTTCAACGTCCATTACCGGCAGCGATAGAGCCCTGTGTTTGGGTATACACAAAACGCGGATGGAACAGTTGTCGGTCGGCTTTGTCGCGGGTGACGAACGTCCGCCGTTCGCGTCAACGTACTCGACGCTGTGTCTCTTCGAGCGATCATCTATTGGCGAAAATGGCGACACCTGTTTACCAGTCCATCGCGATCACGTTCCTTCTGGTGTTTCGTAACGCCAGATTTGATAACTTCGTCTAAGAGTGTTCACTCAAGGTTCAAAATATTCGAAAATAATATAAGTAAAATCCGGGCTGGTGCAAGTCGGATTCGCCCAACGAGGGTTCCGTACAAATTTGTAGGTACACGTTATAAATAGTTCAGAAATCCAGTCTCGCGGTTTTTTCCGTGTTTTGAATAAGATTTAATTACAAATGTATAGTTTTGAGATTTTTACCTATACTTGTAGTATAAGACTTTATTACTTGTCAAATTTCATAGTTCTAGGTCAACGCAGAATACTCTAGAAATTTTGATTCCCTTGAGAGTCGAAATATACGATTTTTTTTTTTTTGCGGCATAAACGGCCGTATCTTCTTTTTACGTTAACTCAGAAGTTTGATATTTTCAGAGCTTCAAGGGACTGTAGACCTGAGTATATGGTTTTTATTTCAACTCGATATCCCTACGCGTTCTCGAGATAAAAGGTCTTGACAGACAGACGGACAGACGGACAACAAAACGATCATATAAGGGTTCCGTTTTTTTTTTCTTGCAGTAGGGAACCATAAAAATGAAGTGTAAACAATCATATATAGGCATTTATTACGTTTATAATTTGAACATTTTTCATGAAGTAACATAAAAAGAAAATTTACGTAATATCTTTAAAAATAACAAAAATAATCAGAAATGGGAATTGCGTACTCTTACAAGTACTATTGAATAAGAGTACGCGAGTACGAGCGAAATTCAACGCCATCTGTTGGCATTGATCGGAATGACGCTCGGTGCATGCGTTAGGCACCGTTTTTAAAAACTTCACAGTTTACTTCGTTTTTACGAAATAATTGCACTTTTGTTTCAAAAATACTTTAAAAATGATGAAAGTATTTAATTTTTTGAGACGAAAGTCTTTAAACTTACGCCATTTCGGCGTTTTCTCCCAGATTTGATTTTTTTTTCGCACAGCACCTCTTATTCCAGTTTACATCAAATTGCGATTGAAGTTAGCCGCGCGGCGTAAAAAACTTCGCAGCTTTTGGTGTTGTGTACTCTTATCGGATCCGTACTTCTAAACCAGGTTTCCTTGTGAGCTTGCGTTTTGTTATTATTATTTTTTTTTTTTCGAAAGCTCTCTTTGCCCCAACAAAAACGACAATAGCAATCGAGATCGATTTGAAACCTAGACGGAGGCTCTGTGCCGGCTGTACCAACACGCCACTCTCGATCTCTCTCTTTTCCAGCCCTCTTTCGATCTCGACTGTTTTCTCACGTACAACAACGATCGGTTGCTGAGTTTGGTACGTCTCGATCGCGTACCAACTTTCCGAAGATTATCCGATCTTGACCCTTGAGCAACGCGTCGTTTCCGTTCGCTGATACCGATTACAAAAAACACCATTAGCGCACAATCGGTCTTAGTAAGGTACCTGACCCATGTAAGGCCCAGTGCCTGATAAAGCCCATGTTTTAAATATCAAAAACTAGAAAGTCAAACGGGTTGAGCTCTGATCGTCGAGTGTCTAATTTCGAATGGCCGGAATTCCCATAGCAACCGCCGCGCTGTGGCAAACCCAAACAAATCTGCAGTCGATAGAAGGCAGCACGTGCGATCCCACGTAGGCGTTTATTTAATTTCGACGTACAACAAAATTTCGAAAACAAAAAGTGTTTTCGAAATTTTTCAATATTACTTAGTGAATCTTTTTTCTAATTATATGTAGTGGTTTATCAGCACTATACGTGTCGTTATCAAAATTGAAGTTTAAAATTGAAGATTATATATATATATATTTTTTTTTTACTAAGTTACAACGGGTATGGCCTTATTAACCCTAGAGTGCTCGCGCTATGAGCATTTTAACGCCCGAGGCACAATTTTCGTTTTATTTTGCACACTATGCATGTTCACTATTTTTATAGTCGGTGTTTTGTTTTATCGTTAAAACGTAATTACAAATGCATATGACTCGTATTAACAAAAAAAAATATCGTATTAAGTACGAGCGGGAAAATGCTCCCTACGCGATTACTCGCGTTTCACGAGAAGGCGCGACTACTCTAAGGTTAAGAAACATTGGTCCGAATAAGACCCAGAAAACGCTTTTTAAAAAAAAACTTATAGCTAATAGTGAACCGAGTTTTCTGAACCAAAATTATTTTCCATACGTTGATTATTGAATAAATGATTAAATATACATTTTTTTTAAACTTAACATTCATAGTTTTTTTGTACTTAAAAACAAATAAGGTGGGCGTTACATGGGCCAGCAGGTAACGGCAACGATGAACGCCGTTATCGTACTGACGAATGTTTCTTCTACCTAAAAGTATCGCGATGTCGTCAGAGATTGTTTGGGTTTTTTTGGATCGTTAGCGATACTCGATCACCCCGACCTATCAAATTTCCTCATCGAGCGATCGAAAATCTCAGCGCTTTCGTATACGACCACGTTCGTCGCGTTTTCACAAAAAAAGTCAAAATAAAATTGCTAAATAAGCTGGAGTCCGTACGTAATTTGCCCAGATGTTAGCGCGAGTCTCGGAAAGTACCTATCTCGCCCTCAACTACAAAAGGCCCTTCCCGGCTGTTTCTCCCTCTACCGGTGGTTATAGCTCGCTCGCGATCTCTCCCGTTTTACACGGGCCGGCGGTCAGGTACGGGCGATCCCCGGGAGACTCCTCTACCCACCGGTAGATTATCGGACAAATGCACGGCGCGCTTTATACGCGTGTACACGGAGAGTTGGACGGAAGCGCGATCGAGGGACACGTAGGGATGGGAACGTTGAAATATTAAAGCTTTGCTCGTTAAAAATGCTTCTTCGTTTTATTCGCTTTTAACGACGATCGTTCAGGTCCGTGGTTTCTCCGTTGGTTTTTTCAACTTTTCTCATCAGCCTTTGCCGAAACGATCTCAATATCGATTCCGTCAAGTTAAAGACCCTGCAACGGAGGTCCCTCCAATTCGCGATCTTTACCAATGTTTCATCGAGTAGCGTACAAACCCAAACAAGGCGAAACGATCACGAGCAGCAGCGAAGATGAAATTTCTCTTGTTGGTGAGAAGAGAGTCTACCAGGGGTTCTAGGACCACGCCCATCGTTCCATTCAAGTATACCTAGACTGTCTCGGCACAAAGCTAAACACCCAAAATATTGGCCAAATCCGGGGATTCAAGTCTACACCCGAGAGACCAAAACGATGACGGATCGACACTCCCCCCTCCCCCATCCCCATCGCTAAAGAGAGCACCATGAAATATCTCAAATGTAATCTCCTTCGTAATCCTGTTACTCGGCCAAACGGTCACGTTTTGCGACCTCCGGTTTCACCCCACCCCAGAGGTACCAACGCGTGTTAAATTTTGCGCGTACGCGCTTTCGAGTTCCGGTCCCCACAGGGATACCCCGGAACAAGGTGCCAGACGATCGCGAGTAAATAAAACGTCCGTATGGATTGTGGGGAACTGGAGCAAAATTATACGCAATACATCAGAGATAGATGATGATGATGATGATGATATAGTTTATTATGCCTCAGTAAAGACTTTTGCGAAATGGGAGAAAAACAAAAAAACAATACGAAAAACCAATAGGTATCGTAGTCAAAATATATATTGTACAGAAGCGTACTATATAATATAAAATAATACAGAACAATACAAAATGATGCAAATTAATGACAAAAGTAATACAAAATAATGAAAAAATAATCAAATGAAACTCGCAATAATGTAAAAATAGAACGTCCGTACGTATTGTGGGAAATTGGAGCAGAATTATGCGATGTACACCCGAGATAGATGATGATAATAATGATGACATAGTTTATTATGCCCCAGTAAAGACTTTCGGGCAAAAGAAGAAAACCAAAATAACAATATAAAAAAAACAAAAGGTATTATAAAACAAAATATTATTGTAGAAAAGTATACAATTTAATACAAAATAAAACGGAATGATAAAAATTAAAGAAAAATAACAAAAAAGAATGGAAAAATAATACAAAATAAAATAAAAATAATAAAATAAAATACAAAATGATAGACAAAATAGTGGAAAATTAATACCAAAATCCAGCGTCAATAGAAATAAAGGAGAACCGGGTCTCGGGGTCATCGCAAGCCGTACAGCAGCATCGCGATACAGGAAGGATGAACGAGAATCCGTCTGAGTTCCGGGTACAACCAGGCTGTACTCTCTCTCTCTCTGTTTCTCTCGCCGTTCGATAGGTACGGCAAAACGGAATTCGCGTTCAATCTCTCTCTCTCTCTCTCTCTCGCTCCACAATGGAATACGAAATCTCGTTGCACATTGACAAAAGAGAGTACGGAGGGCGCTCTACGTTCATTCTCCCTTCGATAATTGAACACTCGAGCGAATCGTGGGGTGTCGAGGCTGCGTTTCGACACCTCTGTCGGTACGGGCGTGTGTACCTTCCCTTTTTTTTTTTTCGGAGGCGTCGAGTGTTGCCGCGAAGGTGCGAAAGGGAGGGAGAACGGCCGAGTCCAGTGCGCTTCGTTAAACGGAGCAAAAAGCAACCACCGCACCGTCCATACCAGACCAAAAGAGAGAGAGAGAGGGAGAAAGAGAGGGGGACACTTTGAACTTCCGTCATCCCGAGTGTAAACATAAAATGACGTCCTGCAGCGCGGCGTTCGCCCAAGCCCACCACACAAGGACCATAGAAATATTCCCATTGAGCTTATTATATTTTCGTTAGAGAGATCGCTCTCCGTGTCTCCCTCGAGAGAAACAGAGAGAGAGAGAGAGAGAGAAAGAGAGAGGGCGGAAGTATCTCTCCACTTCTGTTCGGTCAGCCGTGAAATATTCATTGTACTCGTGAGCACGAGCTTTACGAAATTTGACGCACGCTTCTCTAATGGATGTTTAATTTTTCCGGTAGTCTACGGAAGAACCGTGCAGCCCACCGATCTACGTGTATTTATTTTTTTCTCCCTCGGTCTCTCGTTTCGCGATCCGATTTTCTTCAACCACGTTAAAAATCGGTACTCGCTACTCTTGGTGCCGCGACGACGAAAAGATAATCGAGAAAGGACTGGTAAATAGAGAACCCAAACAAACCCAAAGAAAACACAAGTGAAACAGAAATACTAAATGTATTTGTAAAAATGGTTGCGATTAATGATTTAAGCCAAACAAACCCAAAACAAAACCGAACAAACCCAAACAAATCGAAAGAAAACAAAGATGAAACGGAGATGCTAGATATATTTGTAAAAATTGTTGCGGTTAACGGTTACAAAACCCAAACAAACCCAAACAAACCCAAAAAAAAACCAAACAAACCTGATAAAACCCATAGAAAACACAAATGAAACAGAGATACTGGATATATCTGTAAAAATGGTTGCGGTCTCGCGGTTAATCCGATTTTCGATCCGATTTTCGATTTTATTCAGCCACCGTTAAAAACCGGTACTTGGTACTCTCGAAGTCGCGACGACGAACGGAGAGTCGAGCTAGGACCGGTAAAAAGAGAGCCCAAACAAATGCGAACAAACCCAAAGAAAACCAAAATGAACAAAAATGAAAAGATACCAGATATATTAGTAAAAATGGTTGTTGTTTCGTGGCTAACCCGTATCGGAGGAACCGATCGTCCCGAGAACTTCACGGATGGTACGGCGTGATCGTCGAGGGTGTCTCGAGGTTGTTGTCGAGAAGGGAGTTTACAAATGATGAATATTTAAAGGGTAGCGAGCTCCGGCGCTCGCGCTCGCCATACACCAATACACATTTAACGTCTGACGGTATATTATGTATAAGTAAATTTCACCTTGGTCCCGCGCGACCGAGCTACCCGCGAAAATCATTCGCGCGAGAGGAAGCGGAGGGAAAACGACGGGAGCGTTGCTCAGAAGACAGAGAGATAGAGAAAGAGGGAGAGCTTGGGAAACACACTCGGTACACGGTGTATCCTTGAACGAGTAGTGGCGCGTTCCTTTGAGACGCGCGTCAAAGCTAATGGAGTCTCTTTAACGCAGGGTGAACATCGGCTCCTCGGAAGCACTACCTTCTCCTCTGTACGTACGATAGACAAAGAGGAAGACAAAGAGAGAGAGAGAGAGAGAGAGAGAGAGAGGGAGTGCGTTCAGTCCTTAAAAGGACGTAACATCACCATCGAGTGAGTTACCTCGGAGGCTCTCGCTCGCCAGCGTTTATCGGACATAGACGTACGTATGCGTTACGCTGGTCGTGGAGAGTCTCTTGAAGCCTCTGCCAGACCCCGGCTATCACCCTTCCCCAACCTCGGCGTTTACCGAGTTGGTTTGTCTTTTCGTTGTTCTCTCGTTGTCAACATCAACATCCCGACGAACGTCGTCTCATTTTTACGAGAAACGATGGGTATTGCCGTTGTCGATTGTAGCTAGATTCATATTGTTTATATATATATATATAACAATATATAAACAATAGCTTCTCGTTTCGTAAGATTCGATCCAGGAAGAACTAGTCTTCTCGTCGAAATATCCTTCGATCTCTCGATCGAAAAAGAAAGAGGGGTGAGGGGAAGGGGTGGGGGGACGGAAGGTCGTCGCCTCCGGCGTTGGATCGCCGAGAAATCGGAGAAGCTGTCAACTCTTCGCCATGCATCTGCCACTTACCCCGGCCGCTGTACGAAAAAAAGAGTCTCCGAGAGAGAGAGATAGAGAGAGAGAGAGAAACGACCCCTCGAATCGTTACAGTTATTACGTACACGACCGCGAACCCTCGAACAACTCGATGATTCGTGAAAGGGCGCGAGATCTACGAGAATTCAACCACCGAGAGGTGGCCCTCTTTCACGCTTCGGCCTTACCTTCCCCCGCACGCACATCCGTGTCTCCCTATATTTATACACCGGAGTACGTATAGAAATAAATCGTTTCGTTTTTTCGGTTTTTTTTTTCTCGCCTCACAATGACACACTCCATTTTGTCACAATTATCTCCATCGTGCTCGTTTCGGGATCACTCGAGCCTCCGAGAAGGAAACGTTTTAGCCGAACAATCGACGCCACCCCCCCCCCCTCCGCCCCGCCATCGCTGCTGAAGAGTGGCCGATCTCTTCTTCGCGGTCGCATCCTCCCGCTGGTAGTCAAGCCGCTGAGAATCTTCTACCAGTGCCCATCGAGTCTCCTATCTTTTTCGTATTACCAAATTTTTATTGTGTTTTGACGCGGTCGTCGGGTTGGTATATCCGATTTCCGGAGGGTAGACGTTTTCGACCTTTTAATGGGCTGTTTTCGTTTTTCTTCGATCGTCACCAGACGATAGATCGGAGATCGTAGATCGCTCGGTTAACGGAGCTTCGAAAGGGATGCACGCGGTGATTTTCGCCTGGGCGAAGATTAAAATCGTCCGGTGCGAAAAACGAGAGCAAATATAAAAATGCTTCCTTTTTTTTTTCTCTTGTAAAGAGGAGAACGTTTTCCCACACGCATTGTGCGACGGAATCTCATATCTGATCGGACCAAATATAGAGTTACGAGTTCCACGGTTTTTCGTCTCTGACGATTATTCATTTATTTATTTATTTGTGTGTTTATTTATGTTACTATGTATTTATGTATTTATGTATTTATTCATGTATTTATTTATTTATTTATGTATTTATTCATGTATTTATTTATTTATTTATGTATTTATTCATGTATTTATTTATTTATTTACTTATTTATTCATTTATGTATTTATGTATTTATTTATTTATTTATTCGAATTAGACATTGTGTAGTAAATCGTAGTTGCATCTATGATAGGCCGCTTCAGCGTTAGAATTAAGTATTTTGCAAAAAGTATATTCAATTGTATTTCAATTTTTATTTCGTATTTTTGTAATACTACATATAAAATATCGTATGTTTAAATTTTTTCCATGACCTTGCATTCTGTTGTAACTGAGGTCACAGATGAGTACACATTTGCACTGAAGTAATGATAACTGAGGCATAAGCACTAAACCAATCAATCAATCAATCTCTCTCTCTCTGATTTTCTTTTGACTTTTTGGTTATTATTTATTGTAAACCATATTATCATACTTTATATTCTACTTTACGTTATATCGAAGCCGTACTCGCATCGTATTTTATTTTCTATTACATTATGTTTGTCTAGTTATTTTAATTATTATCGTCATATATATCTTTCAAGTTTTCTATCGTTATTTTTATCATTGCACAAACTTTTCCTTTTCTATTATTATATTTTTATTTTGTTACGTTATTATTTACATAATAGCCCAAAAATGTAACTAGGGCATAATCAATTTATCGTCATCATCGTCTCTCACTCCTCCATCAATTTGCCTTTTTTTTTCGTATTTCTCCCTTTTTGTCATTTCTCTTTTTTTTTTAACTCACGCAACGACGAACCGAGGGTATTTCCGGTACGCGTGATCGAGCGAAGCCACCGGTATACGGGTGTGCACAACTGTGCGACGGAAAAGCTCCGAAGACGTCACCTCTCTATCTCTATCGCATCCCTATCGATCTCGTTGCAACAACGTCGAGTCCGATATAGCGTCGTTCGGTGACGACGTCGACGCACGGCGAGTCGAGGGGGGGGGGGGGGGGGGGGGGGGGGGGGGGGGGGGGGGGGGGGTAGGGACAAAAAACGAAAAACGGTGTCCGAAGAGAGTACACCGCGACACGTACGTACGCATTTTCCGGGCTCTCTCCGGCGCACCGTACTCCCGCCCGTGCTTTCCCTTTCCTCTCCGCGTGTAACGCTAAAACGCGCAGCCGGCAAGGGAAAAAAAAACGAGAGTACGCGATCTCGATCCGTAGAACGCGAGGGATAACTCGTATCCCCACCTTCGCGTTCGTCGTTGTTGTTCGCATTGGGTAGAATATCGACAATCGCGAATCGAGCCAGCTCGTTCGAACCGCGTACGTGGGTAAAACGATATACAACGAGAATTGTGTATACGAGAGTGCAACGGCTAGATCCGCGCGTTCTTCGTTGTCGCTCTCTGTCTCTCTTATGTTTTTTTTTTTTTACATTGCGTTTTTTATTCATATTGCGTTCTTTTTTTGTATTTCTTAGATTATTATTCAGTTATTAATTTGCTGATTTTTTATATTTCATTGTGTCGTAATTGTTGCCTTTCCCTATTTTACCGAAAGTTCTTTATTCGGGCGTAATAACGTTTATTGTCGCTATAATCATTATCATCTCTCTCCGCCGCATTCAACGCACTCTCAACATTCAAAAGTTAAGTTTTCAGATTTGTTACTGACCAGAACAATCTAGAATATTTTGAATTCGTCCATCAATTAATTATTTTCATTGATCGTACTGATTTATTATTAATGATACGTATTATTTTTATCATTATTATTATTATTATCATTATTATTATTATTATCATTATTATTATTATTATTATTATTATTATTATTATTATACTGTCGTATTTATAATTTGTTGCACGGTGTTCTTAGGAAACTTCGATTTTAGAGTACGAAATAAACGTTTCCCTCTCTCTCTCTCTCTCTCTCTGTCTCTCCGTCTCCCCACAAAAACCACCGCACTTTCAAAATTGAAAACTAAGTTGCGGGATTTATAACTGGCCAGAACAATACAGACTGTTTTGAATTAATGCATCGGATAATTATTTTAATTCATCGTAATGATCTATTATTAAAATGAATATTATTTTTATCATTGTTATTATTATTCTTATTATAATACTATTGTATTTATCTTTAGCTGCACGGTGCTCTTAGGGAACTTCGGTTTCAGAGCGCGAAATAAACGTTTCTCTGCCTTTCTCTTTCTCTTTTTTTCTCTTTCTTATTCATTACCCGTTGTGTTTGCTCGTATACAGCGATACTCGGAGAGCCGAGCCGATTCTCGTCGTTCCACGTATCAATCGGTAAAAGGACGGGGCCGTCCTCGAATCGTTGAACCTACGCCCTTTTCGGTGGCCAATTGTCGATCAGGCAAGGTTGCGCGAGACGTTGCAAACGCACCATGATTCTCCCTCTTTCTCGCTCTCTCTCTCTCTCTCTCTCTCTCTCTTCCCCCCCCCCCCTCGCGATGACGCTTGAAAGCATCGCAGTGTGCGCGCGCGAGAGTGTTTTGTTGCAAATGCTGTGGATGCACGGGATACGAAAGCAGCATGGCGGATGCTTACAAATAGTTGCGGGGCGGTGTTTTGACGCAACCTCCTCCCCGCGCCGGGTTTTCCTTCGACGTAGCGGGGCCGCGCGCCGCGGCGGCCACCCTTTCCCCGAGATCGGCGCCGTCCGTCCCGTCACCGCACACGTGTGTCTCTCTACTCGCGCGGATACCGTGGCAGCGTCTTTCCTCGCCCCGGAATCACGACCGATTTCGAGGTAAACCGCGCAGCGGATTCCTTCCACCGTTCGCTG
The DNA here is from genome assembly GCA_030523105.1 of Ophioninae sp. A BG-2022a. Taxonomy (NCBI): domain Eukaryota; kingdom Metazoa; phylum Arthropoda; class Insecta; order Hymenoptera; family Ichneumonidae; species Ophioninae sp. A BG-2022a. Next base: position 4,806 of record JAPYZI010005267.1, on the reverse strand, counting down.
CGACGAACGATCGGGCCTTAAAGGGCCTCCTTGAACGTTGCTCAACGTTCTTCTCGCCCTCTCGTGTTTTTTTACAATTTGTTTGGGTTTGTTTGGGTTTGAACGTTTTTCTCGCCCTCTCGTGTTTTTTACAATTTGTTTGGGTTTGTTTGGGTTTGAACGTTTTTCTCGCCCTCTCGCGTTTTTTGAATTTGTTTGGGTTTGAACGTTTTTCTCGCCCTCTCGCGTTTTTTACAATTTGTTTGGGTTTGTTTGGGTTTGAACGTTTTTCTCGGCCTCTCGCGGTTTTTGAATTTGTTTGGGTTTAAACGGCCTTCTCGCCCTCTCGCGTTTTTTAAATTTGTTTGGGTTTGAGCGTCCTTCTCGGCCTCTCGCGTTTTTTGAATTTGTATGGATTTGTTTGGGTTTGAACGTCGTTCTTTTCCTTTCGCGTTTTTTTGAATTTGTTTGGGTTCGAACGGCCTTCGCGCCCTCGCGTTTTTCGAATTTCTTTGGGTTTGTGTGGGTTTGAACGTCCTTCTCACCCTCTCACGTTTTTGAAAATTAGTTTGGGTTTGTTTGTGTTTGAACGTCCTTCTCGCGTTTTTTATATGTTTGGGTTTGTTTGGGTTAGCACACTCTTCTCATCCTCCCACGGTTTTTTAAATTTCTTTGGGTTTGTTTAGGTTTGAACGCCCCGCTCGTTTTCTATTTCCTTGGGTTTGCTTGTGGCTGTTTGGGTTTGTTTGGGTTTTGGAGTTTTCGTTGCGGATTCTCCGCCCGACGGACGAAGAGAGGGAAAGAGAGAGAGAGAGAGAGAGAGATGACAGCGTCCATCTTTCGATGACTGCGCGGCCCTTCGCCAAGGTGCCATCGAACCTCGAGGATTCCGAGCGACTCGTGAGAACGCGAGTTAGCGTGTGAGAGAGAGAGAGAGAGAGGGTGGAACGCGGAACCGCGAGGTGATAACCGCGTTTGACGTTTCGCGAGCCAGAGCGAGAGAGATTTTTTCCCCACGAGCGCGCTTAGATCAATATCTCAACGTTGAAGCCAGGAATTTGGATAGGAGGGCGTAGAGTTCGGGGGGGAAAACGGACGAGGAACGCCCACCTGGTTTCGTCCTCGACCAATCGTCGAAGCGGTTTGAGGTTATCCAAAGCGACGAGAGGTCTCGCGCTTACGGAGGTTCCTGGTAACGAGGGCGGAGCTCGGGAGTCCCGATTCCCCCAGGAAGGGGAATACCGAAGAAAGACCGAGAGAGAGAGAGAGAGAGAGATATAGACCGTAAAACGAATCGAAAAGAGAGTAGGGGATGGAGGACAAGGGTGATGGTGATGGTGATCGTGGCGATGGTGATCGTGTTGGTGGTGAGGTGAACGTCGAACGTCGAGAGACCGGGCTCGTAAATCACGAGCAGTCGTTGGCTCGGAACGTATCGGTCCGTAACCGCGTGCCGCGAGATATTTCGCATCGGTGAAAATCGAAAATCGGTTTCGCCAGGGGTGTATCCGGTGAGGTGAAAAATACGCGGAATACACGTAATAGTGAGTTTGTTTGGTTTTACACGTGACTATCTCTTGAAGAGAGTTTGTTTGGGGTTCGTTTCGGTTTGTTTGGGTTTGTTTGGGTCAAACGGTAATCGTCGGTGTTCGTGGAGAAGCAGAGAAAAACGAAGGAAAAAAGAAAAAGCGTGAACGCGGCGATATCGGAATCGTCGAGAGATCGGTAATGTGCAGCAACGAGTCACCGCCACCAGCGAAGGAGCCATTGGCCGTCGGTATGGGTGGCAATCCGATGGCCGGTTTTTTACCAAGCTTGGAGCATTATCGTCTTCAGTTGTATCATTACGCGATGGCCGAACGTCTCCGTATAGCTCAACAATTGCATCCTCAACATCCGGGTGGTGTTGTCGGTGGTGGAACATCCTCGTCTTCGTCGTCGTCCTCCTCGGCTCATTTGGGTAGCTTAGCGGCAGCGGCGGCCGCCGGTTTTCCAGCGCCGTTGCCACTCTATCCGGCGGCGGCTGCTGCTGCCGCTGCTGCCGGTTATCCGAGTCGATTGGCTCTCTCGATGGCCCTGCTTCATCCTCATCACCAGAGAATCCCCGAGGAGCCGAAACCACAGCACAGCTATATCGGATTGATAGCTATGGCGATATTATCATCGCCTGAAAAAAAGCTCGTTTTGTCCGACATTTATCAACACATACTCGAGCACTATCCGTATTTTCGAAGCCGGGGTCCAGGCTGGCGCAACTCGATAAGACACAATTTATCGCTAAACGATTGTTTCGTTAAGTCCGGTAGAAGCGCTAACGGAAAGGGACATTATTGGGCGATACACCCGGCGAATCTTGAGGATTTCCGACGCGGTGATTTTCGTAGGCGAAAGGCTCAGAGGAAGGTAAGACGTCACATGGGCTTGGCGGTTGACGAAGAACCGGACAGTCCGAGTCCACCGCCGTTACCGGCTACACCGCCGCCCCAGGGACTCGCCGCATCGACGCTGGGTTCTCAACCGATCACGGGTATTTGGACTCCACCACCACCGCCTCCACCACCGCCGGCTCCAACTCTACCCCATCATCATCATCATCACCATCATCATCAGTCGCAGCAATTAGCTCCGCACCACCACCACCACCACCATCATCATCATCATCAACAGCAGCAGCAGCATCGAGGGGATAACGAATCTCACGGTCAGCTTCATCAAATTCAATCGCTAAGGAGGACCTCTTTTCAACCTTCGAGAAAGAGACAATTCGATGTTGCCTCCCTCCTAGCGCCTGATGATAACAATCATCATCATCATCATCATTACCGTCGCGAAATCGTTGAAACTCGCGAATCGACAGCTACCACCGCCAGCGTCACCGCAAGCGTCGCAACGACTCTCACCAGTCGAACCGTCAAATCTCCAAGATTCAGTTGCAGCGAAGACGAACCTGACATTCCGGAAGCTGAACTCGATCGCGGCGGTAGCGGTGGACCCGACGAAGACGAAGACGACGAAGATGTCGATGTTGACGTTGTTGCCGAAACCAACACCTCCCGAACCCCCGATGTCACACCATCTGCCAGTCCCGAATCAAACATCAACCAGTCCACCAATCACTGCGAGTGGAACGCTTCCCTGCCCGGTCTTTGTCTCGGTACCGCCGCCGCTGCAGCCGCCGCTGCTCATCCACTCGCCGCTGTTTATCTACAGAATCATCTACACGCGAGAAATTATTACGTCCAGGCAAACGCTGGTACCGGTTCCACCATCTAAACCCGATACAACCGACAACCTCGTCTGGAATCGTGGTACCTTCAATCATGGAACCAATATCATCCCGGATCGGGAATATACCGAAGACTTCTTCCACGCTGTGAATAAGATACGAACGGGAATATAAAAATTAAAAAAAAAAAAAACAAAACAAAACAAAACAAAACAAAAAACTCGAGGAAAACTCCGATTTCGGGCCGCGTACGAGATCTCGAGTTTACCCGCCACCCCCTCGTGTATGTCCAAAGTGTAATATATCAGTTGTACGAAATAATCGTGGATCGCGCGTTTTACTGGAGAAACATTGTCCAACAAATTGAATATATTTAATGTATATAAATATACACGCATACACACACACACACACACACACACACACGTACACACATATATATATAAATACATACACATATATATATATATATAATTAATTGTATTTAATTATATATAGCGTAAAAGAGGCGCGATCGAGATGATAAACTGGGACCGAGGCATCGGGCGTGTATTCCCGCGAGAATATGTTCTGTAAACGGTATCTATCTATCTCGTGTGTAACATATACCTATACACGTCGGCAAACCCCGATTCCTTCGTTACTTAGGAAAACATTTTTTTTTTTTTCTTTCTTTTTTTTATCGGTTCGTTTCGATCGGCGAATCCTCCGTTGTCATTATCATTATTATTATTATTATTATTATCGTCGTCGAACGGATTCCACGACGCCGGATACCGATTTCGATGTTTACGAATTTAATAAATAACAGGGAAAGATTAACAAAGTGAACAACAACAAAAAAGAAACGCAAAGACAGAGAAAAAAAAAATCACCCTGAAAAGTACACCGAGTCTTTTGTCGCATTGATTATTTTACCAACCTACCTAATAATCGTTTCCTCGCAACGACGAAACTCGATTATTTTGTTTCTACGAACAAAAAAAAAGCGAGAAAGAGAGGACAAACTCGGAATCTCGAATTCGATTGGCCTCGTCGTTCCACGGGGACGACCGCAGACCCCGCATGTTACAAAGCGCTTTGTCAAGCTCGCTTTCGAAGTGTGACGAGTACCAACCGGAGTGAGTGCGTGCCATAGATACCGAAGAATCAAAGAGACGGCCGGGAGGGGGAGGCGAGGTGCAAAAAAAAACGACTTTCGTGCTTTTGGTACGCGCGTGTGTGGTATACGATATAACGGGGGAATGAGCCTCGAATCACCCGTGTGTCTCGTGATAATAGATATACAAGAGTGTACATAAAGAGAGAGAAAAAGAGAGAAAAAGAAACGCTATTAGTCGATGCAAATCCGCGCGGTTCGTCACCGTTGTCTCTCGCCGTGCGAATCGAGATTTTTCATCAAACGTTTCTTTTTTTTTTTTTATTGCCGTTCTTTTTTCTTCTTTTCGAGAGAAGAGTGGAAGAAATGGAAAATTCGTAGCGCGGTGACGAGTGAGAAATATTTTTCAAAGTCGCAACGGCGCCCGTATCGAAGATAACGCGGCCAAAAAAAAAAAAAAAAATTAAAAAAAGAAAATAGAAGAGGCTTCGCAAACAAGAAA
>JAPYZI010005266.1:0-16471 GCA_030523105.1 Ophioninae sp. A BG-2022a | reverse complement strand
ATGGTCCAACTTTGAAATTCTGCCAAAAATCGAAAAATCATCGGATTTTAATGATTAAAAAAGCATTTTGAAGAGAAAATCACAACGAAGAGATTGAGCTCAAACTGGAGTGCCAAATCCCAAAGGAAAAAAAGTTATCCATAATTAAGTGAAAAAACGTTTTACCCCCCAAAATCCAAAATTTTTTTCGATTTTTAATATTTTTTTTATTGCTCCATTTCGATGTAATTTTGTCCCCTGAACGCGAATATACCGTTAATTTCCCCGAAAACCCAACATTTCGAGCGAAAAATATCCAAAAGACATTCTAGAAACATGTTTTTGCATTTTCCCAGTCCAATTTTTCACTTTCGTCAAAAACTCGCGTATATTCGTAAACAGCAGAAAATTTACGATCAAATACACCTTTTTAAGGTACTACCGCACGTGCGTATCACTCGCCGACGTAAGCCCGCTCAAAGGGCGCGCCTGATTGGCTGCCTTTAAAAATTAATAATAATTCAGGGGTTGATCTAGGAACCATGCATGCTCATATCGATCGACTCAGAATTTCACTCCCCATTTCACGGATGAAATTCCGTTGTGGGACACCCTGTATATATAAATGATGCTTCTTCTACCTATGCAATGAACGACTATCAGCCTCGACTCAAAACTACGGAGTTCTCGATAACATGCACTCGCAATTTCGATTAATCACCGATCGCGGAGAAATCGCGTTCCGGTATCAAACAAAAAAAGAGAAAAGAGAAGAAAAAAAAAAATAAGAGAAAATAAAACACAACTTTCTCTTGATCAAAATAGAAAAGTGTGATACGATCCTAAGCGCATGAATCTCGTTGATTCGCTGTGAAAAAGCATTACCTTTCTCTAACCAAGTACAATTATCCAATTGTGACAAGTGTACCGGCGATGAGAGCTCAAGCTTTCGGATAGTACGACCCGCAACCTTTCAGCCATAGAGAAATTTTGTTTTTACGAAAAACCAAAAAATTAATGTAAATTCAGTGTTTTGAAAAAAAAAAAAGTGTAACAGGGCTCCTAACGCCGAGGAGAGAAACTTCGATTAATTATCGTGCGAGCCGTAGATTTTTCCGTACGCGATCATTCGGCTCGTTTCCATATTAATAATTTTTTTTTTACTTCTTTTGCCGGGTTTTTTTTTCCAAAATGATTTCTAATTTCGGAAATGAAAAATACTTCCCAAATCGAAATCTAATTTTACAAAATTCGCACTTCATTCTTCGACGAATAAAATCGACGCTACCGTCGAAAAACGATTATTTTCGTGACTCTCTCAATGTCAAATTTACGTTGTTCGTTTGTTTATTTTTTTTTCTGTTGTCGCACGAGCAGAGAATCGTTTGGCCGAGGAAGAGAGGTCTCGATGAGACTCGATGTAACCACTACTCTACGCAATAATATCAATCGTACGCGTCTCAAGACATGCGAAGAAAGCAGCGGCGTAAACGAATGAACTTTCTACCCTATAAGAGTCACAAACGCTCGGTGTTTCTGTGTATAAATGTTTATGTTTGCGTATGTGTGTATTTACGTGTGTTTGATGTACGTATCAATAAATAGTATAATAATTAACATTTCGTGCACAATAAGTATTGATAAGCCAAGCGAAGAGGGAAGACAGAGCATACAAAATCAAAAATAATTCGTAAACAAGAGTTTAAAGAAAGAAAAAAAACGAAAAAAAAAATAAAATAAAATAAAATAAAAAATAAACAAAAAAAGAGGTTACGTAAAGTAATTGTCGGAGGGATCTTACCCTGGAGGAGGAGGGGGCACTTCCGGCACTCCCAATGGCCCAGCTCTTGGCAGGGCCATCGCTAACCACAGCCTCACCTAGTTGGGACATCGTAACAATACCATGTTACCATAGTCTTAAAAACGAGTTTTGCCTTTTTTTTCGTAAAACAGCGTTTTCATTTTGTTTCCTTGGCATCAACGATTCGAACCGCGATTCAATGAGATTCGATCGAGAAAAAAAAAAAAAAAGGTTTCGCGTGGACGCTAGACGCGAACAATACTACAACAAAATTCTGGAATAATGAATCCAAAGAGGTTACACTACGAAATGGCCGAGTGTGCTGATTCGAAAATTTCTCTCGTGCCACAAGTATAATTGGTAAATGATTAATCGTTTCGATTTTTCTTTTTCGTTTTTCGTTTCGCGATATGTACACTCTGATGAAACTCGATGATGTGAAGTAACGTATATTTGCACTTGTGCATGATTCGTTAATAATTGTACGATGTCTGAGCTTCGAAACTACTTCGAGTAATGCTTTTTCACAGCATCTTTTTTTTTGGGTTGTTTTCTTTGTTTTTTTTTCGTGGGGCTATAGTTTTCAGGAGTTGCTGTAGCGATGTAACGTAAACTATCGTGCCGAAACTATCCAAACTAGGGGGCGGGGCGGGGAAGGAACGACATCGTGTGTCTACGATTCACGTATAAGTGATAAGGGTACACAATTTTTATCGATGTGTTACAAGAGGGGTCTAATGGCGATGGTTGCAGGGCCAGGGAACCGTGACACAAACATATATATCGAACGAGGCGCTCCAGGGTTTTTTTTAAACGTTCTATAACGAGCTGTCGCGTCGAAAAAATCGGTTAAACGTTATTCAACAATGGTTTCTTCGTGATCGATGCATATCAACGTGCTGTGCTGTTGAAAGTGTAAGAGAGGCAGCGCGGGGGGGGGGGTGTGGTAGAGGTTTTAGGCCAAAAACGATGTACATTCGACCGAGGAAAATTGTCGTTTTGTATCGTCACGCATGATCGTTAACTGTGAAGTATAGACTCTTTGGAAAGACAAAAGTCTTTCAGAGACGAGCCAAATCCAAACTTGTCCAATTAAGTGTCCGATGACGTTCAACGTGCGAAATTAAACGACGAAATAATCGGTAAACAATAATAATTCAAACGTGACAAATTTCATGATTATTTTTTCTTTTTTTTAAGGCGGAAATGAATTTCGCACGTCTCTCGAGAGTTTTGTTTACGCTTCGAAATATGGATATATCTCGAAGCGAAGACGATGATTGTCGTGGGATCTAGTGAAATGCTCATTATCCTTTTCTAATGGTAATTCGAGTCGTTCTTCAATAAAAAAAAAAAAAAGCTTTCCGTCGTCGATTGCCGGAAACATACCTGCCGAAGACATTTCGAAGGGCAAACCAAGAGCTTCGAGATCGTCCTGAGTTACTTGACCGGTGAGATTGTTCTGCAAATTGTTCGGCACCCTCTGCTGCGTTCGGGCTCCGACGACGGCTCTCAATTCTTGTCTCACGAATTCGGAGGTCATACTGCCCGTGGTGCTCGTATTGCCTGCGAATTATAACGGACGAAATGAATTTTAAAACTGTCGGTTTGGTGGGAAAGAGCTGAGAAAAAAAACTGTGAAAAAAGGAAAATTGCTTCCCGACGAAGCCAAAATGGCAAAACGACATTGGCGTCGCGGTGAAAAATATCGCGATTAAGTGACACGTAAAAAATCGTTGCGTCGTTAATAATCGTTAAAACGCGCACGTTGAAAAACATTTGTACGCGCGTACAGGAAATTTTAAATAATTATATCTCTATGAAAAAAAAACAAAAAAACAACTACTGTGACTGCGGATTCGGGTACAAACCTACATTAATCAAGTCTCAATATTACTCAGCAACAACAGATCATTTTTTCATCTTATTTTTCATTAAAACTCATCGGGGGAAAAAAAAAGAAACGATTGTCTATAATTATCGGTCTCAAAAGTTTACAAAGGGTGTGAGGGGTTTCTACCGAGGGAATTCCCCGTTAAAAACGATCCAGAATATCCGCAATTCCCCAAATCCAAAGGAAAAGGAGAAAAAAAAACGTACTCTTGGGAGTTTTCATTTGACACGGAATTTCAATGTCGACAAAATTGCTGGATATTCTTGGCAATTTGACAGCGTCGAAAACGGACAGGTTTGCGATGAAGAAGGAACCGAAATGTCCTCGTTATTTTTTGACATCAATTCATGAAATAACGTTCGTAATTGTACTCGCAAGAAACTTAATTTCCGGTATAAAGCGTGTGTACCCTCGCAACGTTATTCCAAATACTTCTTCACCGCGAATAAGCCCATTTTCGGATACAAATTTACTATTAGAAAATCTACGTGTACTTTTCGACGGGTTGCTGTACATTGTTATTTACAATTGAGTATTTTCTTCGTAGTATAACGATTTATAGATAAATAGATAAATATATATAAATATATATATATATATGTATATATGTTTGTGCGACGGAATGAACGAAATTAGTACTTTATGATTCAGCAATCCAGTGAGCATAGTTATGACACGAATAGTGTGCTGGAACAGCAACGAAGCACCATGCAAACACACTTAACACTATACAATTCACAGGTTATACAAATTGTGATTATAAAAATTCGTCGTGTTTTCATTTCGGCCAGGGGTCATGATGATTACAACCTGTCAACGTATTCACACGTTTTACAGAAAAACACGCTGCGGAAAGGAGCATATTTCCGTGATTACGATAGAACTGATTTATCGTGCGTATCCTCCCAAATCTCGGTAAATAGGCAGAAGTGGGCCACCATCAAATTTACAAAAGCTATGTAATATTAAAGAACTACATTTTTTCACCTTTAATAGGGTGTGCGTGGGTGTGTATGTATTAGTGAGTGGGTGAATATTATTTTTTAATTTTAAGGGGCTATTTAAATTGGTATTGTTTTTCAATTTAATTAAATTTGTTTATTTTTATTTTACTAAGAGAAGGAGAATGGTACTTGCGATATTACATGAGTATTACATTCTGAAATGCTTGCTTTATAAATATCACCACTCTTCATCATCAATTTTGGCGACAAAATTCATTAAAATATTCCCTATTTTGTCGTTTCCTAAACTTCAGAACTCAATAACTTATGGGAATACTAAAAAAATCTCAGTCTCCCCCGTCTTAAATTCACTAATGGTGAACTAAGGAACACGATTCGTGCCAAACAAAAAATGTTAACGCCAAAATCGGTGGAGTGCCCCAATTCTGCATAATTACCCAAATCTCTTTAAACCGATTCCACATTTCCACATCTTCGAAGAGGTTCGAGTCGATGAGCCACCAATCCCAAAAACTCAAACATTTCCTCCCTGTTAAACTATTTCAAAATCGGAATCGTGACGCCCTTGGGTGATGTTCAAGATCAGAAAAGACAAGAGGGGAAAAATGCCCTAAATTCTTGTTTATTCGTCCGCTCGTGATTTCGGCTCGGACTAATTAGCTTCGTGAAGTCTCATTCTCTCTCTCTCTCTCTCTCTCTCTCTCTCACTCTCCTGGTATCTAATTATTCTACGTAATTTGCGGGATCATCGAGGACTCGAATAAACTACGAAGCTCTGATTAAATTAAATTAGAGCCCGGGAAAACGAGCAATCACGAAGGTCATATTACGTATGATCGTATAATCCCGTGATAATTTGCCATTGATTTATATATCTATATATAAACATGTGCATCTACATATATAAATATAAATATAATTATACACACAGACGCACACATATATTACGTAAGAAAACAAATTCGTTCGACTTTCTCGGTTACGAGAAAATATCGAGACGTCCGACCATTTTCCACACACTTGAGCCACAAGCGCGAAGATTCCATTAACCCACGAACGAAAAAAAAAAAAAAGGTACAAAAAGCTCGCTCCCAGAGAGTTTTCTTTCTGGCACACACGACAGGTGACACAAAGCGGTGAAGATTGAGGATCGAGAGGGCTCATTGTAAATAGCCTCTCGGTACTGTGGTATCTAAATTGTGACCGGTGATTGATTGATGAATCAAGGTGTTAACACGTTGCAAGTACCACAAGCCGATGAAGGAAGGAGCAGAACGAGATGAAAATAAATATAAAACGAAAATAAATATAAAAGAAAACAAAGAATGCGTGAAGTGGAGACACATTGGTGAAAAAAAAAAACGATGAGGGATGAATGATTTTTTTTTTTCAATGGAAACCTTAAGTTCTCGTTTCCCTCGTGTATTTTCGTGATTAATTGGTGGATAAGGTGAGGTTATGTGCACGGCAAAGCTCGAAAGTGAAGATCGTCTCGTTTTGCTGGTTTTTTGTTCGAAGATGCATATACATATATATAAATATATATATATACGAATATATATAATATACATATATGTAAAACACATTCGTCGTATATATCGTCGTCGGTTGGCTTTTTTTTTGTTCGTTTCGGTTACGTTCCCGTAATAGGAGATGCGATGATTGGCGGTGTTGGTGAAGTAGGAATGATGATACAGTGATGGTCACATGACATTAAAAGGTCACATGACTTACCACCCATTTGGTGACCAGTGGTATTACTGGGAGGCATTGACCTCCCGTCCTGAGGATCCCCCGGCCCCGTACCGTACATCGATACCGATGTTCGATCGTAACAAAACTGATTGTTCTGAACGTCAGGATTGTTGATGCTATTCGTACTCGTGTGATAAAGCATTGGATTGTGTTGTTGCTGTTGATTAGTGTAATGTTGGCTGTTCGATGTGTTCTGTTGATTGTGATTTGCCGTTGGTTGACAACCGCCGTGCTGATGACTAGGTGATAGTAGTGGCTGATCCTTGCTCACGCCACCACCGTAATGCCGCGGCGAGCCAATACCACCTGAAACATTCACGTCCATCTACCACGGTTCCTTTCACTTTCGAGGGACAACAACGAGCACGACATGCTCTCTATGAACGCCATTGTTCAACACTATTCAAACAAATTAAACGTCCGAATTATTTATTAATAAAAAGACACTCGGATACTCCGCGAATCGCGTTACAATCTTCGGTAACGAAAAAACTGAAGAAAAAAAAAACAATCCTCTCGAGGTCACTGGATCGGCTTGCTCGGAAAGTAACAACGGTTTTCGGTACTCTCGTTTTCATAAAGTTTTTTATGAAGTTGTCATCTATTATCAGCCACTAAGAAAATTTTGTAGTGTTCGAAAAGGCTAGCTTTAAATTCTCATTCAAGTGTTTTCGAAACCTATCAGTTTGAAGCCACTTTTACGCTAAGAAGTCAGTATGGAGCACGAAAGAACATTCTCGTTGTATCACGTATTTCTTGTTTCGCATGGATACTTATCACGGTTGGTTCAAAAAGTTCTTTTTTGAAGATTTTTAAGCTGAAGATAAGAATAAATATTCTGAACGACCTCGAATCGACGTTGACGAAGGACTCGAAGCACTCATTAGGTCTGCACAGAAGTTTAACGTACCAAATACAACCGTACGCTATTATATTTAGAATTCGAGTTTTGTTTATGAAAGAAAAAATTGACTTTACTTTCCGAGCAACCCGATATATTCAAATGCACGCTCACTGATCAAATGTACAATCGATTTAGTTTTTTCCGTGTACTTAATGCATTATACGTACTCAGAATTGTACTTTACGAAAATAAGAAAAAGTGAGACAGCTCCAATGGATATCGATCAGTCGTTATTGGATCGATAGGTTTCTCGTCAAGATTTTTATTCACTTGACCAGCGACCAGCCAGAATCTCCACGAATATTCCAAGTAAACGAGAAAGAGAAAACATATTTCCGCACGTGCGTGCGAGGGAAAGAAAAAAATAATAAACTACTATGACACATTTGCAGTCGTGTCCATTTTTTTCGACAAAGGTTCAAAAAAAAAAATTCGAAACCATCGACAGCGATCAATTTACGATAAATTTGTACGATACTTACCTACGATACAAAAGTATTGTGAAAACTCTCTCGTCGCACAGAGTTTCGTTATCGCGACGGTAGTGAACGAAAGTGGGAAACAAAAATATGAAGGAAAAATCGTTACACACTTCAGCTGAAATTGGAATGACGTTTCGATCGAAGGATCCAAAACGAGTCCATCTCAATATGAGGTACAGCGAAACGCGAAACGACGCACGGAAATATCGTACGACGCGAGAAGCGTTTGTCGCGTCGATAATAATGGTAAGATACGACGAAGTCGACGAACGAGGTAGTAAAAAACCGTATTCCGGGGAACGCGCGATCGTAACGCTGATCGAGGATCGATTCAATTACCTGGTAACTGGGTCGTTGCTGTGGGCGTCGAAGAAGCTCGCTGAAGACGATACGGAGCGGTGGGATTAGCCGCGTTTGGATTAGGAACGGGCGGGAATTGGCTGGCTGTTGGCGATGCCGGTGGGGGAAACGATTCAGCCGGGAATGGCGATTGACGCGCCGTTGCCGGTGTACCTGGCGATGGCATCGATCTCTGCTGCTGCTGGAGCTGCTGTTGCCCCGGCTGTTGCTGTCGCGTTTGACTCACGTTGAACATACGCGGACTGTTGCCGTAATTAGCCTGAAGATATTAATAAAATCCATTTTAAAAAGACGCTACAGAAACGGACCATTGAGATACTGATGAATTTATTTAATCGTCGCGAGGAAAATTTGACGTCTTTGAAAATTTAACGAGACCTGTCGACTCACTTGCGAGACTCGAGGTGATAGCGGCTGAGGATGAGAAAAGGACATCATCCCGGCGGGTGAGTGTGGCGACAGCCGCGCAGCAGCTGCCGAGACTTGTTGACCACTGTTGAAATTGTTGTTAACGACCGAACTGAAAAACCGTCGAAAAATAATTAATCATCGTTGTCTTCGAAGCTTTTTTCGCTGTACGAAAAATCCCGATACAAAAATATTGTTTACTTCAATTTGGTAAGGAAAAAATTATCAATGATTCTCAGATTTGGAAAAACTCGTAATCTCAAAAGTCCCTGTACATGAGAATCCAGTACGGCTCGATTTAAACAAACTTCGAAACTCTTCAAATACTTTCTCGTTTAAATACGCGACATCTTTGGAATTCCGGAAAAATTTTAACTAGTTACATTGCGATCGATATATATATTTATGTATATAAGAGTTTTAAGTTTTGCAAAAGGTGGGTTCATTTACTGTTGCGGTAACGATGCCGGATGGGAATAAGAGTGCGAAAGGCGGTGGCCCGAAGGCATCTGGACGGATCCCCCATAGCCCGGCGAGACTTGAGAATCTGGTACGTTCGAACGCTGAAAAACAAAGCAAAGACGAACGTTTTTTTACTTCTGCCATCAAATTGTCGTTAACGAGCACCAAAATTGGCAATTTGATAAAAAATCGGTAACTCCCAGGGAAAGATTGTCAACACTTCGTCTTTAGACCTGGACATTTCAAATCCCAGCAAGAAGATTTCCGTTATGAATTTTTTAAGAAAAAAATATATGAAAAAAAATGAATTCTGCAATGTCACATTCCGAAGTGAATGTTTCAGAAACAGCGTGAATTTTTCACGAATTTTCGTAGTTTGTTAATAAGATGCAAATAAAACAGCAGATCTTGGAGTATCCAGGTTTTCGGAAGTATTTCGAAAAACTTCGTTAAGATTCGCTATTGCCTATTTTTACGTATCGTATTTCATTAATTTGAATTTACCTGAAGCGAAACATTTGGTGCTACAGTATTGTTGAGAAGGCTGTCGATATTGTGAATACCGGATGCTATTTGGTCTGGGGCTGTCGCGTTCGACGGTATGAGTAATTGTTGTTGTTGTTGCTGTTGCAAAAGCCTCTGTTTGAGTTGTTGCTGCTGCTGCTGTTGCTGCTGCTGTTGCAGCAATTTGGCGCGTTGCTGTTGTAGCTGGGAAAACTGGGCGGCGTTTTGTCGTATTCCCGGCTGGGCGTTGAATCTCGCCCTTGATTGTTGTTGATAAATCGGTGGTGGTTGATAATTGTGACTCGTTGTCACAGACGTGTTACCGAGCTAAAGTTTATTCGGTGAGAAGGAAAAAAGTGTACAATATATTAATTTATGATTTAACAACGAAATATTCGTTACGAAAACAAGAAGACAAAAAAAAGTAAGAATTCTTGAAGTTACGAAAAGAAAAGAGAGTGCGATCTTACCGCTGTCGAATAAGCCGGAGGTGTGCCAGGCATCGTAATCGTGGAAGACGTTGGGTTGACTGCAGTCTCGCATAACATCAGCGACTTTTGTATGGCACTAATGGCCATTTTTTCGTTCATAGGTGGCGATTCAATGACGTCCAATAGATTGGCTATCGCAGACGATTCTGTCAAACGAGACGCTCGACCTATCATACTATTACTATCTGTTCGGCTCTCGTCATCACAAATTTCATTCGTCGCAACCCGAATACAGACCGCAAAGAATTCAGCATTGGATGGAGAGAGAGAGAGAGAGAGAAAGAAAGAAAGAATACGAGATGGATTGATAAAGAAGAAAAGTACTGAAATAATTACCCGCGATAGCCTCATCCGGCACAAACTCCATAACCTGATCTAAAATATACGAGAGATCTGGATCCGATGATTGATTGTCCCAGGAGTTTGGATCGATTCCGGAAGGGCGGTAATCCCCGGTACCTCCAAATTCCGAATCCATTTGTCCAATTTGGGGCCTTTGTTGCTGTTGTATGACAGTCGCGAAATAAATACAAGGAAAGCAATCAAGACGTATTTGGAGTAAGAACGAGGCAGTCAAAATGGGTATAAAGCTTGAGTTATCTCGAATATTCGGTTCTTACTTGACTTAGCATGTGATTGAGGTAGACATTGGTTGCTTGACGAGGTAGTTGTCTCGTTTGGTTTTGTAGAGGTGTACGCGCCGAAGCGGCGGTTGTCGTTGTCGTGTTACTGACGATCGGTTGCATACTGCCACCGGTCCATGGCTGTTGCTGTTTCAAACGGTCGACAACGCGAGGCAGCTTATCCTGCGAAACGTTTTTCGATTGTTTGGGCTTGTTCGTTTTTGTCAAATATTGTAAAAAAGTCCGTATAAAGTTGAAAAATCGTACCTGTGGAGTTGCCGATATCACAGACGCGGGTATTGGAGGTATGGTCGTTGGCTGGGATGGCTGTTTAGCAAGAAGCGACGCCAACATTTTATTCTTTTCCCACAATTTGCTGGTCGCGTTACTGGAAACTCCAGTTCCGGAGGAGGACACCTGATGCGAGCCGTCCATCGGTCGTTTAACCGCTACGTTCATATTGCCATCCTCGCCCGGCCTCTTCTGGCCAACCTGAGAAGTCGCCGGATGCGCGTGATCGACCGACTGCGATGGCGATGGCGTTGCAGCGCGAAATCCAAGACTTCGAAGTAACGGATCGTCGTCTCGTGTCTAAAGATACGGGAAGATTAATTTGTTTCAACGAAACTGAAAATTTGTATTTTATTAACGATCAAAAATTCGCTGGTTACCTCTCGTTGTTCCTGCATTTTTCGCTCCTCGTCGGGATCCTTGAGAAGCTGCTGGAGAAGTTCGTTCTGCTTCTTCAGACCGGCTCGAACCTCCTCGTCCTCGTCATTTTTCTCATTTAATAACTTGAAACAGCGAGAAACGTAAGGATCGCCGCAAAGAGGGAGAAACGTAGAAGGGGAGGAGACCGAGCGTATCTCACGAAGGCTGTAGGCCTCGTTGAGGATTTCGTCGCGAATAAAGTATCGGGAGAGAAAAAAAAACATCGTTAAGGAGGGAAAGATCTTTCGGGGGAGGATCAAAGTCGAATCTCCGATTAGGATCCTCGGAACTCGACGGGTAAAGATTTCTACCCTATGGAAAGTCACGTATTTTCTCTGATAACGCTCGCTTCAATTACTCCAGAAACGTCGATGGACGTCGCGACGAACGAGGAACATATTTAAACGAGAGGGCTTCAGTAATAAGAAGGAAAAAACATCATCAAAGAAGGTAAGGGAAAAAGCGAGACCGAGAGAGATGGAGATAGGGCATTGTCAGCTAATCGCGTTTGCGACTTAATGCCGTAATACAAGAACTTCCATCCTGCCTAGACGCGAGTCAATGATCTCACGGAGGAACATGGTCACGCGTTCCAAGAGGAATTTCGTTAAAACTTGGGAATTATATTCAGATATAACTGAAATTTAATCTCGTCTACCGTTCAATGATTGACAATATTATTCAAAATGAAAAAACGTTTCACGTGGAATTTTGTCAAATTGAAAATCCTTTCTCTCAATAAACGACTTAATAGTAGTTTTAACGAAATTAAATCAATGTACACCATAAACGAGATTTTCAGGAATAACTACTGATTTTATGAACAGATAAGAAAGAAGAAAAAAGGATTACCTGCAGAAGCATATTGTTGCCGAGCGAGGATTTGGAATGCTCGACATTGCTCTTGGCAGCGTTGCCAGGGCTGGTTCGAACCTTGTTGACATGTTCCGAATGATAATCATCTTCGTCCTGTTGATTCAAGAGGATCTTGAGTATCCTATGCTCGTTCTGGTTGTCGTTGTCGTTATTCGGGGTATCTTGATTATCGTCACTGACACTGGTCCTCTTGGTCAACAAGTTTCTGAGTCTTCCGGACTCGGGGGGCACAACACTGTTTTGGGTTTCGTGGCAGGCTTGGGATGAATGGCTGGTGGCGTTATTCGCGTCGTGAGGGGCAACGTTGCCGTGCAGATTAATGTTGCCGGATGAGTTGTTGGTCGTTTGTTTGTTGGGGTCGTCGTGCCTCTTGCTGGTCGAGGGAACGTTGGAGACGCCGGTTATGGGGTTTCCGGTGGGGGTCGAGGACCCAGGAGTCGGTGTACCGGGTCCACCAACGGTGGCAACGTTCCCGCCGTTGCTATTGACGATGCCAACGCTCGCGTTGGGGATACTCGGTGATTCCTGTAGCGGACTGAACGGGAACGAATTACTGAAGTTGTGCGTGGCAACGTTGACGATCGACGGGCTGTACGGGCGCATTGGGCTTCGATGAGACGGGGCGATCCCCGTATTCGAGGAGGAATACGTTCCCTGGGGACTCGGTGTTTGTACGTTCGGTTGGGACGGCGGTCGAGATATCGTTTGACCGCTACCACCGCCCCCGCTGTCCCTCGATTCCGGCCTGTTGTCGCTCGTCGACCAAACACCCCCGCCGTCCAAGCCCCACGTGGAACTCGGAAACAGCTCGAATCCCAGATCCATACCGCTCGTAAACTGGTTGAATTGGCCACCCCCGCCGCCGCCGCCCCCACCGCTCGGTGTCAACGACCCGATCGAATTCGTCGAATTGTCCACGCTACCGAAACCGATTGTCGTTGTACCACGGTTCCCGGAGGAACCACCCAATCCGCCGCTGTTACCGCCACTTCCGACGACAACAACGCTTGACGCCGTGCACGAGGTTATACCACCGCCGCCGCCGCCGCCACCGCCGCGGCTACCACTCAAACCACTCACTTGACCGTTCACGTGACCGATCGACATCAACGGCCCACCCACGTTATTGTTATTGTTACCATTATTGTTATTACTATTCGCGCAACGGTTACTAGAGTGTCCCGAGCACATTTTGTTGTTGGAAAGCTGACCACCCTCGCTAGCCGTTAAGTCATTCTCCCTGGATTGTTTTTTTTTTCAGTTGGTTTTTCGGTGGTCGCGCGTCCGTTAGTATTTTTTTTCGTGTTCCGCAGCCGTACACCGGAACAGAAAAATTCATACAAAACAAATTTGTAGTTAGAAAGAGAGAGAGAGAGAGAGGGGACACACAACGTGACTATATCCGGGCGTGTGGATGTGTGAAAATTTGACTTTTTTTTTGTCGCTGTTGTACTGGACGTCGAAAGTATTACGACAAAAGTCTCAAATTGGAGTTTGCAAGTTTCATTACGTTTTTGTTTGTTTGTTGAAACGACGTGTTCATTTTTAAATCAAAGAGTTTATTGACAAAATGACACTGTCTTCGAAAACCACCAGCACGATTAGAGAAACTACGGATTGTTAATTTACGAAATTACAACGCGAGAAAGAACGGAAGGAGCAGCAAGAAAAAAAGAGAGAGAGAGAGAGAAAGTAGAATTGTTCACGTCCAATGTTAATTAATATTAATTGGAACAGGTGAGAAAACGAAAAGAAAAGCAGAGACGAAAAACAATCGACGCAACGACGCAACAAAAAGATAGACCGGAGGCTCGAGTTATTCGCGAAAAAAGAAAGGCTGCTAGGTAAAACTGGGCTCAGAAGATAAAAGAAGAAAATTAGAACGAAGCTTATGGTCATTTTTGGTAAGGGTGGTCAGATATCCAACGCCTGCAGGGAAACGTTAATTTCGAGGATCATGCGAATGATCAATGGGTTTTAGTCTAACAAAGAAACAGGGTGCGGTAGGAAACCCAAACTCCGATTAACCAGAAGGCTCAAAATAACGAATTTTAATATTCCGAAAATACAAATTTCGTAAAAAGCTCATACCAGTGAAACCCAAACGAATCGAAATAAATTTTGAACTGCTCATGACAACAAAACCTTTACGAAATTTGTATGGGTTTGTTTGGCTTTGTAGTTTCGGAATATTAAAATTCGGAATGTTGAGCCTTTTGGTCAATCGAAGTTCGATTTCCTAGCCCATCCCAAAGGGACACCGTTAAACGAACAACTTACAAACCAGAAACGAGAAACGAAATACCCGATATGTTTCTCCGATTAACGAACACTGGCGGTGAGTGAGGTTAGCGATTTTTCTGTGGCACTTTGTCGGGCCTCGATTTCGAAGAGAAAATGACGGAACATCGTTACGAACAAAGTATACGGTAGCGAATGGGAGCCAAGTGCATTGGCCGCTATCGAAATGAGTCATTCAGAGATAAGGGAACAAGAAATGTACAGGAAAGCGTTTCGCGCGTGTCCGAAGAAATTTACGTGTACGTGTCTTTGTGTAAACGGTAAAACGAAAAAATATGGCCGGGGGGGGGGAGGTGAGAGAAGAAAAGAGTAAAAAAAATAGATAAAGGGAACTTACCCGATGACAGAATAGGCGGACATCACAAAATCCGTATCGTTCATAACTTTGAAAAATCTTGACTTGGTTTGAACGTTGAGGAACTTGTCAGAGCATATGCGCAACCGATACATGGAACTCGTTCCCTCACCGGTCTGTAGCGTGCTCTTCAAATGAGCAGTTAATTTACTGAGATCATGCGGATGACACAAGTCCTGTATTGACGTTCCAATCAGGGCCTGAAATCATCGGAAAATTATTAGGTGTCGTCAAAATAAATCCATTATTTTCATGGATTCAACGAACTAAGCCAACCAAACGGAAAAACTGTCGCAAAAGATGGAAAATAAAACAAAAATAAAAAATAGAAATATCAATTATTTATGTAAAAATGTGAAACATTTTTAAAATATAAAAATAAAATAAAATAAATGGATAAAATGACTAAAAAAATCTTAATTAATGATATTAATTATTTATATGAGTATATTAAATATTTGTATACAATGGAAATAAAATAAAATGAGTAGATAAAAGAACTAAAAAAAAAAAAAATGGTGATATCGATCGCATGTAATACGATCACGAAACTCACCTCCTCGTTTAGGTACTTTGAGTAAGAATTTGAGAGTCCATTATTGGCGACCGCCAATATTTTCCCGTTGACGTCCGACTTTACAGAAAATTGTTCGATGGACGCGCCTGCGAGTTTTTCGGTAGCGGATATTCTTCGCGCAACGCACATTACACAGGGACCAACGTCCGACGATTCCGACGACACGTCACCGCTCTCAAGACGATTAGTATTTATTGGTAATAGGGCAGAGCATATTTGCATAGTCTCGTACTGCGATACGCGCTGTTGCTTCTGTTCCATAGTCTCGTCCTTATCATCGGGCTTCACGAGAAAGCGACAATTGAAGCTACCTTTCCTCGTTTGTGGCTGGGGCTCGCAAGTCCAACCTATCGAACATTCGTATCGTGTGGAAAATTATTTAATGTCTAAAAATCATTGGCAAGAATTCGAATTCGTCGAATTAATTATAATTGATAAAATTGAAGGTTGTTATTATTTCGTATATTTACCTATCAACATCGGCAGGCTCTCGAGGAAGGCTTGGTGATCCCCGTGATGAATAATATTATAAATATCCTTTCTGAGAACATCGTCCTTAGAATAATTTATATACTGCTTTATATTATCCGTAACGTATTCGATCCGACCCTCGGCGTTAACGACAAACAGAAAGCCATCTAACGCCTGAAAAAATAAAATAGAAAAAATATTAATTAATCAAAATAAAAAACAAACGTATTAAAAAAAAATCGTAGAATTTTTTTGTTTTTGCTCGACCGTGGCGTACACGAGTCGATCGATCGATTTTTAAGTTTGGCAAGAAAAATACGAAGCACGAACTTTTTTTCCGATCTTCCCAAGAGGGTAAAAGAAGGGATAACGAGGGATAAAAAAAATTTATTCCGGAACACGATTTTCACGTTTTTGAAGATACTTTTCAGAAAACGATATATAGAAAATATCTCGCTCATTTACTTACGTTGAAATTCATTTTTGCTAGTTTTCTTTGGTCTTGTTTTGTTTTGTTTTTTTCTTTGTTTTTTTTTTTTTTTTTTTTTTTTT